>LKNJ01001042.1:25483-110476 GCA_002120245.1 Maccullochella peelii | reverse complement strand
CGTGAAGCGCTGTGAATACTTTCCGGATGCACTGTACATATACATTGAGTACAAGAATACACAAAGCTTGTGGTGGTTACTAAGATGCAACCAAGGGCATGACGTGGTGTGTTACAGTTGATGACAGCAGCACAGCAAGAAGGAAAAGTAAAAGAAGATGAAACTGGGAGATAAAAAAAGACACACAATGAAGAAAAGATAAGTGACAGAAAAAAGAAGGGGAGGCAGATAGTTTGATGAGACAGAGAGAGAGATAGACAGGACAAGAAGAAAGAGAGAGAAAGGAGGCAGAGAGGGTGATGATGTAAAATGGAATACCAGAAAACGTCTGGTAGGGCTGAGAAGATCAAAGAAATCACACTTCCAAAAAGCCTAGATGTCAGAAAATGGAGACCAATTTATTGTGGATGGCAGGAAGCCTGGCTCCACCTGTAAATTACACTCTGTCAGCTGGAGCAGTGCCGAAACAATACCGGCCCCTGATGAAAGAGAAAGCGAACATGATGGCAAATGACTTTACATGGAGGAACGACAAAGATCCCACTTTCACATTCCACCTTCAGAGGGACAAATGTGTATTCCACTCACGGAGTCCACTTTCATCACTGTATGAAATACACTAATGCAATAATTGTTGTTAATATGATCGCAGGTATGGACAATTTATCATTGTTAGCTGCTCAGTCACTGCCAACTCAATCCTCTTCGTGTGCTGGGTGGGGGTGGGCGGGGGTGAAATTAACCGGCATATAATTTGTTCAAACTTTATTTTCTCTCTGCTTGGATGCTTGGTGATTATCATCATTACTGTGATTATCACTCACTTGGCTCTTGTTGTGTTTGTTGTTCATGAGCACGTCTTTTCTTGCATGCTCGTCACGAGTGATGCAGTGCAGATGTCCCCCCCTTATATTATAAGTCTTATGATATTTATGCAGGTGTGTGTGCTCTTTGTTGTCTTGGTATTCCAGTGTGGTCGTGGTACCTCCTGGGACACCATGATGCAGAATCTTTACTTAGGGAACGTCGACTAGAAAGGGGGAACGCACAGAAGCCCTTCTATCAGCTGGCAGCTTGACATTGAGCCTGTGCTCTTGAAGATGAAAGATGACACCACACACACACACACACACACACACACACACACACACACGCACACACACACACAAACACACATATATATTTAATTCACACGTTTTCAGACGCTGGATACATTTCCAGACATTTCACACATTAACAATGCATAGTGAGACAATTCTACAAAATTCAGTTTGAAATTCTGAGGAACTCTTCATTTATTTATTGTGGATGAAAGAGTCTTTCTAAAGGCCTTCACTTTCCTTGTTTATAACATATTCATCAGGGGTTTCTTTTGTTTGAGAGCCTCATGCAGTACTCTCATATATAACATATATATATATATAACAATTTCTCTGATATGTTCTGATGATGTAAATTTAACAAGGAAGGAAATGTCAAATATACAAACACCATTCTCCATCACACACTACATCACATTACCCGAGACAAGTCTTACTTACTCATTCCAGCCTCATATATAATAGCAATTTCAATGATAATGTTAAAGTGAATAATTATGACTGCATGTTTCCACTACTATGTGCCATATAGCAACTCCTTTTGTGTTGCAAACAAATAAACTTTTCTGTAAAATGTAACAAAATGGAGCATAAAGGTAACTCGAGGCTATCCAGTCTTGGCGGTACACACTAATCAAAGACTAACAACGCTTCTTCTGTGGCATGGTCCCGTTGAACATTCAGTTTTATTGACACTGAAGCACAGAAGAGTGGGTTATTCATGGTCAGCAATTGCCCCCTCCGACGGATGAAGGTAGTGTATGTGAATGCTACTTAGTGTCAAAACACAAGTCTGAAATTGTTTATGACATAGACCTTGGGAGACAAAACTACAATGGTGTACCACTTTTGTCCAGCATCCACATGATAGCTGTTAAGGTGTCAGTATGCTTCAGGCGAAGTGCTTGTCGGATCATCGAACAGCATCTAAAAACACCCTCCACCCTCACCTTTCTGACTTGGGAATTAGAAGGAGCGGCCTCCGGCAATTTCTGCAACTTTCTGAAACCGACAAGCAGACCCACTACATGCAGCGCTCGGCCCGGTGTGAGGTGGTGAGAAAGTAGGCAGGTGTTTCTCTCAAGCTGTTTTGTCATTCTTTACACAGCTATACAGTACATGTTACTTTGTACAAATGAGTGCAACACTATGAATGCCTTTGAGAAAAGACTATGAAAGTGTGCACGCTCTTATCCCCATTTTTATCTATTATTGTGTCTTGTCCTTTCTATGACAGCAGACTCTTTGGCCTGCCTTTAAGTGTTATGAACAACTTTGTACGAACAATTTTGTTTCAAGCATACCCTGGCCTTTAAAGTTCTGTGTAGTAGCCCTAGCCTACGGTGGCCCTGAAGGAGAGAGAGAGAGAGAGAGAGCTGCAAACCGTAAACAGCTGTTTCTACTTGCCTCCCCCTGCTGATTTTTAGTGAATATCGTGAATGCTCTGATTAATAAATGTAAATAAGTAATGCTTTGTTTGTGATGACAGTTTAGTTTAGTTTTAACAAGCTTGAGTCGAGCAGAGACCGGCCAGATCACACCGCTGCAACAGTTTCTCCGGTTGATCAAATCTAGCGCCGCATTGAATAAACTCTGAATTGATTTGGGTTCAGTCCAATCACAAACAAGAAGTGTTGTCCTACCCTTTCTGTAATCTGAAATGTCGTTGTGTTTTGTGAAATGTTGTGTTTTGTGTAATGTTGTTGTGTTTTCTGTAATGTTTTTGTGTTTTGACCTTCAGGGCCACCGTACTAGCCAGATACTACTCTTCAGAATCAGCAAATTTAGGATTATGAATCTTGAATTGTAATCATATTACAAATACAGCCCCACCATTTAATAAAAATAACACAAAAACAAAACAAAACACAGACATAACTATGCAGAGAGTATGGTTTTAGACTGAACATGAGGATTTCATGGAGACGAATTAAAATGAAAAGTATTTAATGGAGCAGATTCGTGGGAACCCCGTAATCTTTAGGGCTAGATAACTGATAAATTTAAGTTTTTAAACTTACATTTGCTAACTGACTGCTTTATTTCAGCATGTAGCAGGTTCTACAGGATCTCCAGGACATTTTTCTGGAAAAAAGTTCTACAAAAACAGTTAAAAAGGATTTCAAGTCAGATGCAACGGCAGTAGTGGCAGCTTGTTCATTTTGGCTCACAACCCTGCTTTTTCTATATTAAAGTCTCAAGTGTATTGTTGCATGTTGCACCTTTAAATAAAGTGAAAAAAGTTTGAAGTTGACCATCTTCACTCTTTCAGCTCCGCCAGGCCACAACATCGGCAGCTGCGTCTCCACAGGCTCAGGCTCATTTGACAGGGAACCTCTCCTGTTGTTTGGGCAGTTGTCCTGGAGGCCAGGCCGTGAAGCCTTCCTCACCGTGGGAGCAGGTTACGAGTTGGCCAGGGGAGAGGCAACAGAAGCCACAGTCGCTGGCATGACTCCTGCACAGCCACTGGCCTGGAGCTGCTGGAAGATGCAGGACAGGTGGCCTTTGAAGGATTCCAGCAACCCTGAGAAGTGAAGGCAACGCCAGGGTTTAGCAGATAGATATTAGAAAGCAGAGAACGAGTCCAGAAGAGTGACTTCAAGCTGTGAAAATTCCGTTGCAATGAATCCTGAGATGATAATGCACAAGGTCAGTTTAAAAATGAAGTTTCTGGAATGTTCCACATCTTTGTGCGCTAACATCTTACTTATCAACTGTAGCCTGGTGTGATGAGGATGTTTGGAACATCAGGCTTTTTTCCCACAACCTTGTCAAACCTGCTGCTTTACGAAACCGCAAAGTATCTGATTATGTGCAAAAGCAGATGAATTGACTCACTGAGAAGCCTCGGAGTAAAGAAAAATAAACAGGATACATGTCCTTGAGTATATTTGTGTACTTCCTTGACAAGCTGCAGGTTTGAACAAAAGTTAAATTTGTTTATTATTGTAAGTTACTTGCACAAAGAGGTTTAACTATTGGACGACATCTATAAATCTGATATAGTCACTAATACTAATTTAGCATCATCCCAATGTGATGTCCTAAAGGAAATGTGCCTAGCAACAGGACTCAGGAACACTGTGTACTTGATGCCAACAGTTGTTTCACACTACTTAACACTCCATTAAAAAAAACATTAACTCCGTTTATTTCAGTAGAAGACTGAACAACCTTGAAACAAACCTAATCTGAACTGATGTGGTCATGAACTGATTCAATGTAAAATGGATCAGATGCAATAATTAGAAATTAATAGAAACAGAAAAAAAATCATGAATGTAGCCAGCAGGGTCTCTGATGCATCAGTCCCGGAGCGACTGTGCACTTTTTCTCATTCAATTTCAGTCCAGGCTGCACACAATAAATTGTTGCCAGATTCAAGTCATGAGATGTAAGCTTAAAGAAGAATTTTGATGGATTAGATTCATTCCATGCATGATCGATGAAAGAGGGTATTTAACCTGCCAGAAAATCAACTTACAAGGCGAGTTAAGAGAGCTCTCTGTAGCCCTTAAGGTGTTGGAAAATGTTACGCTTGCTGTAGTGGCTTAAATTAGGCTGATTTAACCAGCGGCTGGGGCGTTTCACCTGGTTTTTGTGCTCTATTGGAGCTGCTGCTGTCGTTGGCAACATCTTCTGCTTGTAGGCTCTGTTTGACTTTTGTTTGGTTTGTTTCATCCAGCTGGTAGGCAGCTAGCATCTGGGTGCATGAGCATATTTGCTCTCCTGCATGCACACTACAATTTAATATGCTCACTGACACCGCTAATATTCATCAAACAATTATCTATGCCATTTGTTGACCAAGTAAGTGATTGTTGTCTTGTTTTTTTCATCAGTGTAATGTTAATACCGTGACCTGATATGATTCATTTTGGCACTGCTGACTTTCTACTGTTTGATTCAGATATGTGTGTTTGTGTATTATTAAAGCTGATGTATGCAGCAGTTCTGAAAAAGTTCTGCCTTTTTTGTGTCATTATCATATATAGCATGACTTTTCACGATATCATTATAAAAGAAAGGTACTTTTGTGCAGTTTGTGGGTGTTAAGCAACCCCACCCCTGCGAAACTGCATCTGTGCTTCTTGCAGCTCAGACAAAAAAAGGGGGCATTTAAGTTTTGTCTTAACAGATGTTCGCTATCACACTAAATTGATCCAGAGCAAGCATTCCTAGACTACTTAGAAGTACGCTGTGTGCTTTAAGTTTATGGGGCCTTCAACTGAGGGTTGTGAGGTAGCGTGAATCCCATCAAGGTCTTGTTTAATTGACACACAGCACATTTTCCCAGCTCCTCCTGATATTAAGGCTAAGGGTATTATTTAAAATAAAATAAAATAAAAAAATCTTCTTTAAAGTGCTGTGTAGGAGTAGTGTGGGTAAGACTGGTTTGCAAAATATAATACAATACAAAAGAAGACACATCTTGAATTAACTCATTAGGATCACCTTTTCTATCGTCTGGAAAAATACGACAATATTTTGGATGTTTTTTAATCCGAGGAATAAATGATATTTAAGTAAGAAGTAAATTATCCAACAGAATAATGAAACTCAAATAACAAAATGAAACTGACAGTGTTTACATACAATAAATTAATGTGCAAGGCAAACACATTTTGTATGTGACTTTTCTCCTGAATTTATCATTTTCCATCTAGCATGTTGAATGTTGGATCTGAATATTCCTGAGATGACCCTGAACACTCAGGACTTGGTATTCATCAGATATCTGTGATTCATATGCTGTTAAAAAGGGAGCAAACTTCACTTGTTACTGTAAGCAAGCCAGAAAAAACTCAGTATTTTTTGTTGTCTGATACATGCTGACACAAAGTGTATAGTGACAGGGTTGGGGTTCAATAGCGTCCAAATCGCCTATCAAATCTATTTAAGTTCAGCGTTAAATTTTGTAAGTAACAAAAGTTGACATACCTAAAACTCAAATATTCAGTTGACATCTGTTGGCACCTTTTGTTGGCTGAGAAGGCAGAAACGTTTGTTTTTAGTTGCAGCTGCCTACTGGTCCAAATACTAGAGGTCCTGCATCAGAACTATTAAGTGGATGAGCTTAATTGATGTTAGGTGATCATTGCATTACATGATGATTGTTTCACTAGAGTAGACACACCACTCTGAAGGCTTTTAATGTGCTGTTACAGAATGGTACTTCTGTACTCTCTAACAAACAATCTTTGGTTGAATACGGACATCACACTGCAGAGAACACAGTAACTAGGAATTAGCCAAGTTACATTTTGGCTTTTTGGCAAGGTATATTACAGAGTTAATGCAACAGCTAGGGTCGGGTTTCAATAGCCGGTTCCATTTTGGATCCAGTTCCAGGTTGATAAAATATCCAAATTCTTTAAAGCTGCACTAAACAATATTTTAATACTAACAATAAAAAAATAACTCCATGTGAAAGGGGTTCCCCTCAGCTCTGCAGAGTCTTTTAGAGTCCTATAGATCATTATTTTTGTTTGACTGTCCACAGCTTAACTGCTTCGGTTTAGCCTACTCTCATCAACGTTGTTTCTGGATGCAGCAGGCAGTTGTTTTCAGTGAAAACGCTCTGATAAACCCACCGTTGCTAACACGTTAGCCACAGCAACTTAATAAGGTGAGTCTCTGTTGTGTTTTCAGCTTGTTGTGCTGTTTTTATCTTTTCTTGTTCTTTTGTGATAAATCAAGATTTCAGCAGGTTTTACAAAGGCAGGAGGCCTCTCATTTCAAGCCGGGGATGAAAGTCACTATCACTGGTTTAAAGGACAAATGTTGCAGGTAAGAGATTATCTTATCTGTCTGCACTAACTGATACAATTTTTTATATTTATACATAAAAACAGTCTGCTAGCAAATATTTTCAGGTATTTGAATGTTTGGCTTCATGCAGAAAAATACAATTGCCAATTGGACTCAACAATCCTGCTATATACAAATGTGACCAGCTGGACTGCTAAAATCTGCTGACAGACACACTGTAGTGCTATTCTATGAATATTTTCCAGTGGGCCCTGTGTGAAGGATGATGTCCAGATTTAGCGTAGCAGAGCGGCTTCTTCACCTACACCTCTTTCTCCCCTTCCTCTGCTTAATCCAGATCTTTCTCACTTTTACTGATTTTCAACAGCCAGCAAAGGCTGATATCATTTTTTAATAGAATCTTTGCCAGTTGAATGAGTGACAGTGACAAAAGGAGGCAGGAAGAAAAGCTAAATAACAATGCATCCATATGTGGTCATTTGCATTCAGACAATTGCTCATGCACCCTCTCTGGCACGAAGCCCTTGTCATTTTTATACCTGGACTCTCGCCACCAGCAGACACACAAATATACAATCCACTCGGTGCTGTCTGTCCATGGTATTATTCTGAGGGCAACAGCAGTCCTTTAAATGGTAAATGCCACACAAAAATGGATAGGAAAGGAGGGGAAAGGAAAGGAAAGGGAAGGAGACATGGGTGAGGAGGGGAGAAAAAGAGAAGATGACAGTGCCTGAGGGAACAAACATCACCTCCTGTCTGGCTCCCTGACAGCAAGGAGCAGACAGGTGGAGAGGGGAGGAGGACGAGCGGAGCAGTGTGTGTGTGTGTGTGTGTGTGTGTGTGTGTGTGTGTGTGCACGCGCAGAGGTGGGACATCTTTCCAGCCGAGAGAAGGGCATCTGTCCGTCTCCGCTCGACTCTGACTATAGCGTGCAGCAGCTGTCCGTGTCTGTCTTGAGTGCCGTGCTATTAAACACTATACCTGGCCAGTGTCTCAACGTAGATCTGGAATACCATCATGCATCTGTCCAGCCGTCTGTTATCCTCATGCTATCTGTCACTCTGCCTGTCTGTCCTCGTGTCTGTCTACTTATGAAGCAAAGCTGCACGTTCCTATTGCAGTGAGCACACTTTCTGTCTATTTGCCCACCTGCTTGCCTATTTGATGCATCCATAGCCATGCTGCCTTCCTGTCACTCTACATACCGTCACTGGCTTTCTGCATATGCTGTGCACATGCCAGCACGGGCTGTCTCTCTGTTCCCTGTGGATCTTATACACTGATAGATGACTGGAAGATATACTGGAATCAAAGCTTCTTAGTGGCTGCAGGGAGTGCCCCCTCCTTCCCACTTCTTAGCCCATGACAGTGGCCTTCAAAACACACACATGCTTTCAGCCTGCACACATATACACTACACATACACACTCACTGGCATGCACAAAAATAAAGTGTCTGGAAGTGGAAGTGATTGAAAGGGCAGTGAATAAATCACGTGTGCGAACATGAATGTACGTGTGAAGGTTTGTTTGATTTTCATGGTTGCTTTAGCTCCCTACGGGGTTAAAGAGTAGCTTGGCAATAAACTGGGCAGATTGAAACAGGAAACAGAGCAACTGAGATTTTAACCTCACACCTACTTCATCTGATAGCTGTTCTGGGTTAAAACAATGCACCAAATAATTATCTCTGATACTGTCATTTAAAAGAAATATAATTTTTGTTACTCTAACATGATTAACATCTCACAAAAATGATTCATCCCACTCCCCGTTCATGAAAGCATTTGCTGGTAGGTCTTTCCTGTGGTAAATCGCTTTGGCACACAGGTAGTGATTAATTTTGAGTGTGTTATTAATAAACAAGAGAGGAGCCTATTATTACGTATGATCAAAGACAGCCGCCATGGATATAGAGGGAAAGAAAAACCTTATGTACAGACACTCAAACTTCTGCAACTTAAAATTTAAAGGAAATAGAAATCTTTTAATAAACTGATTGGCAAAAAGACAAAACATAAGGTAGCGTATGTTCAGTATCCATAGCTGTGGCACGTTTTCCCATTAATCCACAGACCTCACTGTTGACCAGTTTGGTAGGAACTATTTTTTGATTTTTAGAAAGTAGTTCCAACAAGACTAAGAGTCTACAGCCATGCTAGAGGCTCTGTGAGGCTGTACGGTACAGTGCTTAGAGCTATATGCTGACATCAATATGCTAACATGCTCACACTGGCAATGTTAACATGCTGATGTTTATCAGTTACAATGTTTACCATGTTCACCATCTTAGCTTAACCTGTTAGCAAGCTAACATTTGCTAATTAGCTCCAAACACAAAGTACAGCTGAGGCTGAGATGTTATTAGTTTTGCAGATATTTGGTCATGAACCAAAGTATTGGACAAATTAAATTGTTGACCTGGCGCTAGATGAAAATTCAGGGGATCTCCAAAGTCACTAGTATACATTGTCCTGGAAACAGGAATTCCTGTACAAAGCTTTGTGCCAATCCATCAATTAGATGTCAAACTATTTCACTGAACTGAAAGTGAAAACTTTGACTTGCTCGTGGCTTTAGACGAAAAGTCACCAAAAGTCATTAGGATTTATCCTCTGGGGACCTTGAGTATCTGTAGGATATTTCATGGCAATCCATCCAGTAGTTGTCAAGGTATTTCATTTGGAATCACAAATGTCAACCTCATGGTGGTGCTAGAAGAAAGGTCAGGGGATCACCTTAGTCATTGGATTCATCCTCTGGGGATCATGAATGAATGCCTGTACAAACTTTTATGGCAATCCATCCAATAGTTGTTGAGATATTTCACTCTTGACCAAAGTAGTGGACCAATGGACGGACACTGCCATCCCTAGGGACACACTGCTAGCGTGGGTATTAAAAACTGTTCACAGTGAGGTCTGTGGATTATCCAGAGCATGTTGTACTATACTGTTCTGGAAAGAGATGTTAGTGTTACAGTTTTTAAAGGTCATTTTTCTTGGCTGTGAGCACCTCAAAGTAAATTCCATTCATGCCCATTGTATTGGGGTGGTGGCGGAAATCACAGACATGGGTATCTCAAAACCTGGGCAAAACCCCCCCAAAACTATCTGCATAACTAGGTACCACAAAGGGTCAGTGAGAATAAATGTTTTTTATTTTGTAATTAACTCCCCCTTTTAACTAGTTAAACTAATGATTTATTGGATCTTAAACAGTACAGAAAAGAAAGAATTGGCCTGACACACAAGCTGAATTTGAACCAGTGATGTTGTCAGGACACAATAAACCCTCTAGCTTGTTTTGTCACAAGTTGTCTCTTTACACAGTGCCGAAAAGCCTAAAAGCGCATTTTCTGGGACTGTGTACGGTACATCCAGCCTGGTTCTGCTGCCTGGCCAACTGACTTTGCCTGCCAAACACATGTATGGCAAAACTGACTCTCCAGGCTGCAGCAAAGTGTGGCACATCCAGGCAGACGTGCTCCCTGGCCCGGGGAAGAGAAGAAGAAGAAGCATTCACAGCCCACACACTGTACCACACACAAACATACACAGATGTATACGTTCAATTTAATAATACACACACCCCCTCTATCATTCAATAATAATGAGAGCAAAACAAGCAAGTACACACTGCCCCCTCTCTTTCTTTCTCTCTTCCTCACACACACACACACACACACACACACACACACACACACACACACACACACACACAGAGTCTCTCCCTGGTGGATAAATCAGACCTTTCATGCTCTGTCGTCTGGCAGGCCCTGTTCCACTGTGTTTCTATAATAAAGAAGGAGCAGTCCCTCTCTTTTACTATTCCAATGGTCACACACACATCTTCCACTTTCCTCCCCTTCTCTGTTCTTCAAAGGACTTCTGGTGGAGTCAATCTACAAGTACAATGTAGACTGAAGATAGGGGACCTACAATATGTGTTATGACTGAGCAGGATATATCAGCCTAATGAAATGTGTGTGTGCATGTGTGTGGGTATGAGTGTGGAGATGGCAAGGTATAATTTATTCTTAAGTGATAAGGACGGAGGTAATAGCTTTTTGAAATAGGACAGCAACGGTGATGAAGATGGTCTGATTAACTTGAATATAATAATGTTATCATTGGCCTATAATCAGGCAATGGCTTAGTGTTGATAATGATGGTGTTAATGATGATGGTGGTGCCCCTGTTGAAAAAGATCTGTAACGATTCAACGATTCATGTGATTTTTGCCCACAGAGGGGTGTCTGTTAAAGATGCCCCGTGGAGCTTTCTTGTGAACAAACAAAAGTTATGTTTACATTTGTTTATATCCACCTCTTTCCTCATAAAACATTAGCAAAGCCAATTTTTTAAATATTTTAAATTGTACATTGTTTACATCCATGTTTGCTAGCTTGCTGTCTTCTTCTTCCCTGCCTTTGCTGGCGCATTACTAAGTTTCTTGGCACATTACCACCACCAACTTGTCCCGCGTGCTCGAGCGTCCTTGTGTGTGTGCACGATACAAACAACATGGGGACCCACTCATAAAAACATTGCTCCATAGCCCTGTTAGTGCACTACTATGGTCAGAAGCCCCACAGGGTACCTTTAAATATTGTGGTAATAGAAAAATGACAACAAGCTGTAAGAGATTAAAAGTTCCAGAAACTATGGGAAGAGGTCACTATATGGTAACTGATAATATAAAACAAGTCTCTACAGGAACAGAAAGAACTTTTGGCACCACTTTCAAAAAAGGCCCCTTTATAAGGGTTTATTTGTTTAAAGTAGTTGCTTAATTAATGGTTAATAAATGATTTAGTAATACTTTATAGCTCAGTTATAACCCAATTTTTTTTTAATAAGTGCTAATCACCACAGGAACAGTCTTAACATTATAGAACATTTAATTAACGTTAATACATCATTTATAAATTCTCTAGAGTTATTAAGCAACAAGAAGATAAGAAACACATGTATTTATTCATTTCATATAAACACTCATTGGCTTCTCCATTCTAACAAACCTGGCAACCCAGAAATCATATCTTATCTTATTAATGTCATAATTATAACTGATTTATAAAACATAATAATATTATCTATTAACAATTAATTAAGGCATCCATTACAACATAAACCATTTATAAAGGACGCCTTATCAGAAAGTAGGCTACTAAATGTTTTTCTATGATAAAGACAGAATGTAAGTTCCTATTGGAATATTATAGGGGAATGACCCACATACCTACACGGCACACAGGATACCTTACTACATGAATATTACGCAAATTAGAATGCTGTATTGGTTTTTGGATGCCATGATGATGATGATGATGATGATGATGATGGTGATGATGCTCACGATGGTTGAGGAGGTGGCGGTGATGATGAGTGATGATGGGCATAGTACCAATAATAAACACTTCCGAGAGAAAGCGATGACGAAGAGATAAAGAGAGGAAAAAGAGCCAAACCCGATAAATTAGAGGTAGTAAAAACGCGCTGGGAGATTTTCAAGAGTCACGTTATTATTGAAGAGAGAGAGAGGGAGAGAGAGAGAGAGGGAGAGAGAGAGAGAGGCGAGATAACAGCGTTTGTCCTTCTTGGACTCAGTTTTGTGACCGGCTGGCTGGCAGACCGGGAGACGGAGGAAGAAACTTGAGACAATCACACCGTGATCCGACATTCAGAGGTAAAAATCCATTTGACTGAAAGCAGATAATCCTGTCATTGTGAGCGTGTATGATTTTTCTTTTTTTTTTTTTTTTTCACGGCGGTCAGGCTGACTGAAGAGCAGACCTAGTTTCCCCTCGCTTGGTATTTGGGAACTGCGTTTCTGTCTGCCTGCCTGCTCTTTGGCACCGCTGCTTGACATTCACCAGAAATCACATTATAAATTGAAATTACGGTACGTGGCACTTAAAATACTTTAACAACAATTTGTTGTTTCCTTTAATTGTTTCAGTGAAATACATGCATGTGGTTTGTTCTCTCAGCGGACCGACCCCGTGCGTATTTACAAGACTCGGAAGGGCTTTGCAGGATTTTTGTCGTTAGAAAAGTATATCCGTTAAAGCTTCGTGTAAAATTACCTGTGAATTGTAGTTATAAGGAATATTACAGTGGGGCCAGTTTGATAATGGACGACACTGAACATATAGTCCTAACTGGGATCCCTTGGTCCAAGAGATTGAGGACCTGTCCGTTAGCGCACTCTCATATGTGCTTTTATGTGGGGGGATTTCAGCGCCATCATAGCTGTTATACATTGATTGGTTCTTTTATTGATCCATTTATCGATTCTTCCAGATATTTAGTCCATGTTTTCTCCCGACCACAAGGTAAGGAGAAGGGGCTGTCACTTTTTGTGCAAATTGGACGGACGGCGTGCGTGTGCGCACTCCTGTCTGTCAGCACGCAGCTGTTACCGTCTGACTGCTGGGGGCAAGCGACTGACAGACTGTCACACATCGAGCCCCGACAGCCCGGGGCAAATAGTTTACCTGCACGCCGTCCATATGCGCAATTTCTCCGCGGTTCAGCGCATCTCTAATGAGGCTGGTCGGCTCCAAGTAGCTTCAAAAACCCGGCTTAATTGCGTCCCTTTATTACGCGACCCTATAAGTCGGTGATAATAAGTATTTGGCTTTACATCCAGGGGTGTCGGGGAGCGCTTGTGCTTGTGGAAAATGCCTTTTTGTTTTACACTCCTCAGAAATGTAGCCTAATAATGTTTGTGTTTGTGTGAAACCTTAAGCATCCATTGCCCTTCTGGGAAATACATTTGCTTAGATTTATGACCTGGCTTCTCAGGTTATATCGATTATTGTAGCCTGCTGTGTACTATATTTTTGTAAGAGCAAGAAAAGTGGGTCTGCCATATCTATAATTTCTTGATGTTGTAGAGAGCACAGCCAGCTTTTGATACAGTCATCTTTGCAGCTGGGTCAATTCTCAAGTGGAAAATCTGTGCTCTTATAGCCCCTTGTTGAGGATATAGAAAAACTACAGGAATGGCTCCCACACACACACCCGGTATATGGGTACAATCAGTTCAATGTGTGTGAACGCCATGACTCTATATTTGTTTATGTGTATGTGTGTCTGTTATGATGTGTGTATGTGTGTTTGTGCATGTTTATCTCTATGTATCTTTAATTCCATGAGCACTTTTCCACAATTCAAGGTTCCTGGGGGAATTGGACGAGGGAGACTAGTGATTGGACACACACTCTCTCCTCTTCTAATGTGGTTAAGAGAGAGGGAGCGCGGCAATCTTTGTGTCAGCATTCAGTTAGTAATTGTTTACACCAGATAGCTCTTGTATCTGGTGAGCGATAGGGAGATGCGAAGGAGGGCAGAGGAAGAAGATGGAGAGGGGAGGTGAGGAGATATCAAGGCAGGAGAGGAGGGGTAGTTAGATGGAGAAAGGGGGAGTAGGTGAGAGGCGGACAGAGGTAGGGGTGGGGCAGAACATGAGGAGAGATTAGAAGAAGGACTGGAAAATGAGTGGGGAGTAGGAGGAAGATAGAGGGGAAGAAGTGGGGGTGAGGGTGGTGGTTGTGGTGATGGAAACAGACAGGTCACACTGAGAGTGTGACTTATGCTGGCGATAAAACTGGCTGAAGAATAGAAGCTAGAAAGAGAGGTGCTGTAGTTGTGACAAGCGAGGGACACACCGAATCCCATTAGCGGACATTACTGTGTATTATGGCCGACAGTAGAGGAAGGGGTTTGGGCCAAATGGTGGGGTACTGAGAGAGAAGTGTGGCTGGAACGACACCAAGGACATATAAAAAAGGTATATGTGTCAAGAAAGAGAGTGGAGGATGCATGCACTGGGGAACGGAATTTGAATTCTGGTCTTGAATGAAGATTTTCCCCCCACCAAGCTTACATAACCTTGTTGCCTCTCCTCGCCTGGAGTGCCTCGTAAAGTTTTTCCAGGAAGACACATTACTTACTAATTATGTTAAACTACACTGGCTGTCATTCTTTAAAGACTCAATGAAACTCCATCAATGACGTGCCCCCGAAGAAGTTAGAGATGCTTCTAAACATGCTGATCACCCTTCTATGATGAGAAATAATGGCTTCACATGCCCCCTCTTTCCCCCCATGGGAAACACACACAGGGAATATGGTAAACGATCAGTGAGCCTCTATTTCCTTTTGATTCCCTCCTAATGGGAATGGGAGAACCCCCAAGACGCGCACCCATGGGGGCTTTTCTCTTCCGACAGAGTGTGTGGCAGTCGACGGACGGGTACCATTCATTAGCTGACAATTCACTGAAATGAATCAGACAACGTGGCCTCCCAGGGATCCTCGTAGAGAACAAGGAAATAAATGCTTAGTGCTCAAGACATGTACATTCCCTAGGGCCCTCGTGCACAGAGATAATGTAATGGCAGAATTCCCTTTCCGATTGTTTCAAACGGGAAAGGAAACAAGGAGCTTCCAGGATCTAACATTGCCTCAGATCCTGCTTGTACTCCCCTCTTCTTGCTTTCCAGGCATGGGGAAAATGGAATGAGCTGTTTAAAACCTTCGGCAGAGTGCTTTTCCTCTGGTGTCAGTCTTTTGAAGGGGGAGTGAAAGGCCTGTGACTCTGCAGTGACTTTGTGCGAAACTGAATCTCAGGAACTATATCATCTCCAATTACTTACTCAAGGCAAGCCATTGACGAGCTATTTTTCATCCATACGTGATGCTCCCTTTAAACTCCAGATAGGTGTGAATGATGATGTGCTATACCTTCCCCCTGTGCCCTTTGATGGCGATCGTGCATCAAAGCAGGTGAAGACACATGACTTCTGATGCTGACTTTTTAAGACGGGGAATTCGCCAAGGGTTTCACGACATGCATCTCTCAGGAAAAGTGGGGGATTTAGCTCGAACATCCTTCACGCTTTTCCCCATCGTCCCCGGATGCAGCGCCGCGTCCCCAGCGTCCCCAGACTGAGGTTAGAGCAGGACACATTGACCCCAGCCTGAGCAGTGCTATGCCGAGACGTGAAGCCATTCTCTCCCTGGTGGTGATGGCAGAAAGGGAGGGGAGGAGGATGGTCATTTAGAGAAAATGGCTATGTCTAGCGGTGCAGTGTTTTTCCTCTGTGGAGGCAATGGGATGGTGCTGCAGAGTCTGTCACGGTCTGATTGTTCTCAGACCAACATCGCTGTTTACTCGCATGCTCGTGGTAATGCAGGCAGGTGGGGATACATATATGCACGCACAGATTCAAAACACACACACACACACATACACAGTTGTCTGAGACTTAGAAAAGTCATAAATAATCAATGTCTTCAATGAAATTGTACACGCACACACAGACGCACATTATTCAGATTTTCCTCAATTTTTGAATTCAAAGTATGAAGGCACACTCTCTTTCTGCTGTCTGCGGGGGGTCTGTATTACTGCTGGAGTGGACTGAATTTCAGAGCGCGATAGTAGATTGGTGGAGGCAACTCCCAGCTCGGTGGTGGATTGCTGTTTAGATGGGTGGGATGAAGGAGGACTCCAGTGAAAAAAGTACAACAGCTCGCTCCACTGGAGACATTATTATACAGAAAGATGGGAGGCTGCTCCGGGCAGTGTGTCGGTGTGTGTGTTTTCTGTGTATTTACATTCATACCCTACTGTGTAGAAATGAGAGAGGGAAAGGGCAAGAGATTCAGACATTGACAGAACAAGAAAACGTATATGACTGTTGGTTGTATGTGTGTGAGTTGGTTATAGACTTGCAGCCACTGGCTGAAGTATTGGAGTAGTGAGCTAAAATGAATATTTTCTCTAGTTGTTTCTGATGAAAAGTTTAATTTGAGCCAGGAGCCGAGTGCTGGATAATGATGCTGAGCATTTCCTTATTTATGTCAAATGCTATTGGAAAGATTTTGATTTGGCATGTGTTAAGTGCACAAATATGTGTATGCAAGTCTAGGAGGAAGAAGAGCACTATTTCAGTGGTTAGATTCCCAGGGTCCCTGAAGTTAAATTTAACCAGCAGCAAAGAATGAACTTAAAACCAGTAGCAGTAACGCATTACTTAGCAACGTGTATCACTGACATGATTTCTTTTTTCATTAACGAGTAGCTAAGAGATTACAATTTGAAATTCAGAAGTTACTAATCCCAGTGACGTTCCATTACTTTGACATTTTGGGGGGTTGACTTTTTTGCCGTCTCACAGGAAATTTGATGGATGAGTGATATCAATTTCTTAACAGGGTTCTACTTGCGCAGGGGCAAGTGTGAGGAGACCTTTACTGTATGAGTAAAAGTCTCTTACTAACATGTTGTGTCTTCTTAGTCTTCTTCATATTTGGCTGGTTAGCCCTCAGTTAGCTTATGCTAGCTTAGCCCCAGTGCTGCATGCGGTCAGTCACTGGGGCTAAGCTAACGTTAGCTGGCTGCTTGCTAAACCACAATGTCTTGTTTTCTTTTGAGACAACTTTTGAGCTGCTTAAATGTCACTTGACAGAGAAAGTAATGCAAGAAGTAAAGCAACAAATTTATTTTGTTTAGTTTTCAATTTTACAGCTTTCATTGGCTTTTCATTTACTTGTCCCTATTTTACAATTCATGAGCACACATGAAATTGAAAGCACTAACTGCAGCTACTTAAATAATTTCATCATGGTTTAACACAATTTAGGAAGACTTTAATAAGCTTTGCGACAAAAGGTGCCAATGACTGTAACCAGCGTTTTGGAATTAAATTTATCATACTCAGGAAATTAACTATTTTTCTCAACCATTGCTTTTGAATAGAAAAATTTGCTTGCACAGAAGGTAGCTCATTTTGTGTGTGTGTTATTTATCACTTATGTGTTTTGGCTCATCTTTATCAAGGCTGCCAGTAATTCTAGGAGAATGCTGCATGTGCCTGAGGTAGGAGGGACTGTGTAGGTGTTTGCTTGGGCTGGTGGTAATGTGCATCTGCACGGCTGCATGTATCACATCAGCTGCAGACGTGTGTGTGTGTGTGTGTATGTGTCTGTGTGTGTGTGGCCATGACAGAAAGAAACCTACAGTATAAGCTGATACCCCTGACATAGGAGTCCTGTAGGAATTGAGTAAATCCTATTGTAAATTTGCCTACTCCATGAAGATAATTGGCTTATTCCTGTGTTAAATAGCCGGCCCTACAGGACACTGAGTGGGCTTAGCATGCTCCGTAGACAGTGTGTCTGTTCCTCTGCTTCTTAGGGACTGAGAGGCACATTACATACTGAATTATTGTATGACAATGATAAACTGATAGCTGCAGTGTCTAGCCCAGAGTTCCTGGCCAGGGACTGATATGCAAGTGTCTGCAAGGGCACAAGTTCGATTCCCAGAAGATGCCCCTCTTATATGGCTCTTGTTTCTTGATGTATGAAAAGTAGTTACAAAGACAAGCTGGTTTAGGAATAATATGCACATCCAAGACTTCAGAGCTACATTTCCCATGCCTCGTGAAGCTCTCATTTTCTGGTTTTCATGCTCAAGTCTACACAACAGTTTCAGGCTTCTATTGAGCTTGGATGTGGAGAAAGTGTTGCTTAGCCTTACCTAAATCGTTATCCACACATCAAACACCATCTGGGTTTCACTCCGTTACTTTGAAGATTCCTTCCTCATCAGTCCTGTGCCTAAAGGAAGCACCGCAGATAACTGTGTGCATGTGCGCGCACACATGCAAACGAGCTTACATGTGGCTCTTTTTATGCCCGTTTTCACTCCGTAGTTGCTCAGTCACTACACTAACAGCGGTTGCCTCTCTGATTCCTGGCCTCTGGGCAAATGCTTAGTGATGAACCTCGGCCCCAGCTGATCCTGCAGCTCAGATGGGGAAAAAAGCACCAAAATGCTCAAACCAGAAAATGAGAGATTCAGAGATGGATGAATTGTCAGCGGATGTGCAGCTGTTCGTGTTGGTGTGTGTGTGTGAGGGAAGCTAGAGAGCTAGCACGCATAATTCTGGGACATGACCGAAAACTGTCTAGTTAGAGTGCATCAGGAAATGGATGAAAGGGAGAATTCCCTGCACGTGGTGAGAGCAGAGAGATGGAGCTCAGAATGTGTGTGTGTGTCCTGATGGCTGTTAAGTTGAACAAAGACAACTGAGAGACAGTGACTACAATGCCTTTTTAAACCAGCGCTCTGTCTCTGTGAAAACACGCCGGACATGCTGTGAAGTGAAATGGTTGAAAGCATCTTTTTAAAGGTTGACTGATGATATTGAGCAGATGTAGTGGCAGCACCTCAGGGAGGGTTTTTTGAAGGTAAAAATACAGAAGCAAAGGGAATGTTTGTTCATGCTTATCTCAGTGTCAAATTACATTGATAAATACCATGATTTTTAGTTTGGTATAATGCACTGCACTATATTCTGTTATGTATCAGAGCAAGCTGCCATTTCTGACAGTGTTACAAATGTCTTTGTATGTCTATTCTGGTGCATACACGTGTCCAGGTGTGTGTGCATCTGTGCGTTTTCTGGCCTCTCTAGAATCACAAGGGGCGAGCTACGGAGCATGAGGTTCATCAGCAGTGTAATTAATGTAGTGCGGTTCAGTTGTCATGCATGATATTTCAACGCCGCGATCTACTTGAGAAGGCTTTTTGATGAATGGCCAATTAGAAGCAGACTCCTCAAGCCTGGTGGCTGACTGATCTCTTTTTAATGGCACTCCTGTTTCTTTGATAAAACGCAAAATGAATCATCGATGCCCTGGCCTGGAGGAGCACAGAGCACAGAATTTAATTGTAATTGGGTGTGTAGCAGCACTTTGGAGTCGAGGCTGTGTGTATGTAAGACTACGTGAAAGCACTTTTGTTGTAATGGTGGTCAGTCCCAGTCATACTCTGATGCACACGGCTGCTTTTCCGAAGCATTATGTATAATTCACTGGTTATGTGTGTTCGTCTTTACTCCTCTATCTACATTATCTACATTGATCTGCTAAGTGTACATTTCAGCCACAGTGTACGAGTATGGCAGCCCAGCTGTATGTGCTTACAACAACACCAATCAAGTCTTATTGTCACTGATTTTTTGTGTTTGATTGCTATTAAAGCCCGCGTCAATTATGCCTGGAAAGTTTCCCGTCTTCAAATCCATGCTTAAACTGCGCTGCTGTGTTTCTGATGCTTTAATCAAAAAGTCTCATTTTCTATGCATAATTAATGCAACAGAAGTGAAAAGACGAGAGCAGCCTTAAATGGTCAAAGAAATACAAAGTCTCTTTTCTTCCTCGTTTGCCAGTTTCTCAGGAGATGGCCAAGATGTATGTGCCGTTTGTCAGAATGGGGTATCGTGGCAGGGGAGGGGGTTGTTTGAACAGAAGCTGTGAAAACACGCCGTATAACAATTTGAGCAAGCAGCTAGCATCTTGAACCAAAGAGCCCACCAGGAGCTTTTGGACCACCCAACGGGCAGCAAAGATCTGTGCGATGCCTTTTATGTTTGCTGCAGTGTTTCCTCGGGTCTCAGCCACTGGAGATTTCTTCACTTCCCTGAGCAAACAGAACAGGTTCAGAATGAGGTGATTAGTGTTGTCAAAATGTCACCGCATCCCCCGCGGATGTTGGAGGGCTGGGACAATAATCTTCTAATTCACGGCATGAAACTGTAGGAATGTGTCTCTCGAACCTGCCTGCCTGCAAATGGCACATACACTATGAGCCCTCTGGTTCTTAGGTATATGTGTGCTTTCCTCAGCCTCCTTCCCCAGCCCCGCCGCACAATGTGACGTAGCTTCTAGCTGAAATTGCGAACCAGACCTTTCACACTTGGTCACAATTGAGGCTTGCTCGGCAGGTAGGCACTTGGGGAGATACAGAGGGAATCTTATTTTGTGGATTTAGACTTCATAAACATCATTATCATCTCCCCGACCTTGAGTTGCTGCGCTGTTCAGCGGCGACCCCAATTTTGTCAGGAACCTTGAATGGTGATGTGTGCGGCCTCTCGGGCACATGGGCAATCGAGTCAACAAAAAGGAATTTTCTTTAGTGAGTTGAGTGTGTGGCATGTCGGCATGTGTGTTATGTGTGTCTGAGAGAGGGTGCGCATCTACACACTGTACGTGCGCTGACTCAGTAATCTTTCTAGCCTGCTGCCTGGAACCGTCAGCATCTTTCCTCCAAACAAAGTTTTCTGACTGTGCCTCTGCCAGATTTAAACTATGTAGAACATTAGTGTAACAGCCCACGCTCTTAGAATACACATTTGTTCTTGAGTGCACGCCAAATGGCCTCTATGTTTTATGAGCCTTTTCTCAACTAACATACCGTCTTGAGACTAATTATCATAGTCGCACTCAAACACAAAGCTCATTTATTATTGCATTGACATCACATTTGTTTTGGCTTGGCCTACATGGCAGGAACTTCACAGCGCTACAACGCTGGAATCATGTTTTGAGCTTGACAGAGCATGCTTTGGATGGAGAATCTGTTCCTTGTTGCGTTGTGCACAATGTTCAGCAGAAAGGTTGTTTGTGCTTTACAGTCTTGTCACTTGTCTCTCTTCAAGTGGACTGTAATTTTTTTCCCCTTTTTCCTGTATGTGCAGGGCTGCTACACACCAAGTGAGCTGCTCACTGGGGAGTCATGCCCGATTCTTGGGAAGCGGTTTTCCTCTCTTGGTCCTGGCCTAGAAATGCCTTGATACTTTTTATTTTTATTATCATAATACTTTTCCCCCAGCATATTGTACCCGTACACTGATTCCAGCTATTTTTATACATACTGCAAGACTATTAATAAAAGCCTGAGTAATGTTGGTTTGAAAAATGGAAATGGTACATGAAAGAGCAGTTGAAAATTTAAAGGAGCTTCTAGTAATTGATGATTTTTTTATGATATATTTTATAGCATTCTAATTATGTTCTGTGGAAAGAGTTATGTGTTGCAGTGTTTTGCAAAACGTATTAGACTGTCACACAGTTTAGGGATTCATTCAAAATTGGATTCATCCCATTTTTGTAAAACTTTAGGTAATTTACAGATCTACTAAAACATTCATTTAACCTGCCAACTTATTCCTCTCAAGGGTCATAAGTTCGCCAGAGCCTATCCCAGCATGCACTGGGAAGAAGGCAGGAGACATCCCGGGCAGGTTGCCAGTCTTTAGCAGGGTGAGAACAGACAGACAGGCAGAGATAGACACACAAACACATTAATCCACTAATAACGGCAGAGGCAGAGTTTGAACTATGATGGTTTCAGTGGAGTCCCTAAAAATAAAATTTTGATTAATGTCTACTAGGCATCAATGGTTTTCACATACTGTGCATAAAACATGGCAACACCCCTGCTAATTCATTGCTTCTCCAACAATGAAAATGCTCTTTGGTGTGGCTTTACGCATGCTTGATTGACATCGCTCTGCCTCTCCTGTTAGTTTTGTGTCACCTGTTACATCTTACACCTTTAGGAAGTATACAGAGTTTAGTGACCTCCGCAATCTCCCAGTATAGCTCCGCCTAACTCTGATCTAATCAGCCACAATAAATGAAAACACCTGTGTGGGTGTGCAGGGCTGTTGAGGGTTATGTTGCTGTGCTGTTATTACTCATTGCCACCATCAGCTGAATTAATACTTAATACACAGTGACAGATCTATCTCTGTCAGGAGAGTGGTTGACTACATATAACCACACACTGGATGCCAATAATATATTTAATCTTGTTGCAAAGGTCATACAATGCAAATTGCATATGTACATCCTTGATTTCTGCCTGTCTCTTCCCAGCCAGAATATTATAAACCTGCATTGTAGGGGTGTTGAGGTCCTGAACCTTGCCAGTTTGGCCCTTGGCTGTGTTCGTGCCTCCTGAACCCGAGGCTGCAGTTGGCCTTGTAGGCGCTTAGTCTATGGGGGTCCAAGAGAGGACAGAAAATGTCAGGAAATGGTACAAAGCTAGCAAGTAGTCAATTATGGCCATTTTCAATTTTCACTACCAAAACTATTTTGGTATTATACTACCCAGATGATGGTCATTATATTATCCATGGAATAGAGCAGGCTAGTCGGTGTTCCCGCCTTTTATATTTGGCATGGCAACTGTTACCACAGTTGGGGGGTCAACAAACAAAATATACCTTCTTCTAGCCTTGGCTAGCTGCAACTTAGCTACGCTGCATGGATCTGGTGTTGGTTGCTTCGTAATGTTAGCTGATAAAGTAATTTGCAAACGGCAAGCTAGCCAATTTACCAGCCAGATCAGCCCCAGGAGTCTGGATGAATTAGCTGACATTAAGACAGTATTTTGCTAGCTAGCAATTCGTCCGTGTTAGCAAGCAAGCTACGTTAATGTTGTGTGGAACTCTTTGCATTACCGGCCGTTTGTTGACGTTGGCAGACTCCATTTCAAAGCTAACGTTAGCTAGTGTTGCACACTGTTGGCACTGTAGGGGAGCTGAAGAGAGGAAAGGCATTCGGGAGCGTGCATAAATGTCACCTCCTTTGGATTTTTCTGGAGAAAACATCCCATGTTCTTTACATAGCAAGTCCACAGGCTGTTATAGGCAACCGAGAAAGTTGGTGAAGGTCTCATTTTTTAAGTTACGTTACAATCCGTTCACACATTGGCAATACAAAGAGATGTATATTGTACATGTACATTGCTACACATACTACCTTTAATATGGAGTTCCTCTTTAAGAAATTGGACTTGGAGTGCAATTACAGAGAAATATATACCTCTATTATTTTTTATGAAAAAGACCTACATGATAGTGCAGGTGTTTTTCAGTAGTACTGAGCTTTCCTGTGGCTCTGCTCTGTTTAAAACCATGAATGACACTTCATCTAAAAGCCTGCAGCAAGCATAAATTCCAGTATAGCACAGCAGAAACAGATTGTTCCTATAGCTGCTTGACATCTCTCCTCATCCACGGGGCAAATAAATCATCAAGTGTATCCAAACATAGTAATTACATGTTATCGTGTGCTTGATGACTGAGGTAGTTTGCTCACCTGTTGCCAGTGGTTGTGCTTGAGATGCTTTTCATTGTGGCAGCATCCACCCTGCCTTCTGTGCAAGTGTTTGTCATCCATGACCACAGGCTGTGATGATGACTACACTGCTGACGTTCAGCTGACTCCCACAAATTGGCTCATAAATTTTATTGCCATTTATGTCCAAACACTTTCCAAATTGAATTTTTTTGTTCTCGATCGGGCAGTTGAAATGCCTCTGAACACCTAATAATAATTTTCTCTGCAAAAAATGACTGGCCTAGTGCACCCCTAATATTGGATTCAATATACTTCATGTATCAGCTCTGCTCTTCCACCTCTTGACTGTGTTTGTTGTGTTTTGAGTGTGTCAGGCTGAAATGTTTTCAATTGTTGATTTGTTCCTTGTTCCACCATACACGCTAACATATTCCACTGTTCTACTTTTGTCATCCTCTCTTTGCATGCATCCACGCAGATATGCTGTGACACACACAATATGGCAAATGTCAGTAAAGACAAAAGTATGCACATGATCAGATACTCCTCCGATCTGTGGGTGCACACACACACACACACACACACACACACACACACACACACACACACACACACACACAATCCCAAGCCTGAAGTGCATCCCCCACCATTGACATGCGTACTTGCAGGGGGAACAGCTGGAGATGGAAGCAAATGTGTAGGGAGTGTGTGTGTGTTCTGGTGTGACACATCTGGGTAAAGGGACATGAGGGGGTCCTGACAGATATGGGCTGAGTGAGAGCCTGTTCCTGTTGTGCTCTGTCACGCTGAGGCTTCTTCCACATGCCTGCCTTCCACCGTCTGCTTGACGCTCCCGCTAGCTGTTAGGTAACCTGATGCTAGTGTGTGTGTGTGTTGATACCACCACACCATTGCACGCTTAAAAGTGCCAGCGTCTGTGCAGCATGGCCTCGGACATGTGCATGTGTGTGTGACATGACATTGGGTCCCATGAAAGATGGAGGGTGAGAGATTAAAAGGACACAACACAAGGGCGTGAGAAAGAAGCGGCGGCGGGAGCTGCTGTATGTCTTTGCTTGTGAAATGGACAGAAGGTTTGGTTGATAAATGAGAGCATCAGTGCATCAGGGTGTGACCAAGGAGATGACATTGAAGGCCTCGGCGACCACAAACCATTTGGTGTTAAATTCCGTTTCTCTGTTTCTTTTGCCACCATGTGCTTCAAGGTTAGCTCATAAGTTATGCTTTGAGTATGTGTGTGTTGAAATTGGACATTTTTTGACTGTGTGTCAGCTTGCGTAGGTGTATGTGTGTGTGTGTGTGTGTGGGCTCCCAGTGGGGATTGTATTTCGGTCAGTCAAGCCTGACAGATAACAGCCCACCGTACTCGTCACATCTATTATTGAGGGGACGGGAAATTGATCGGCTCTAACGGTGAATGTTACCCAGCCTTCCTCAGTTCCTCTTTCTCCTCTCTCTACCGCTGTGCTCCCTGCCTTATTTGTCCTCCATCCCTTCTCGCTGACGGACTCCCCGCTGCCCTTGCTTTCAGTCATCCGGTTACTTTTTGCCTTCCGTCCTCTCTTTCATCTCTCAACCTCCGTGCCTGCCCCACTTCCTCCACAGCTTTCTCCCCTCTTTGCATTTTCTCTGGGGTTTTTTTTGTCTTCGTACTCCTCTTTTAATCCTCTTTTTTTAAGTAAAACGTTGGGATGCAGACACCAACGCTATCTCTGTTTCTCAACTGCCAGCATAATTTGACTTCCAGTTTTCTGGAAAGCTTGTCTTTTGTTGAAGTTGTTGTTCCACAGTGTATCAACACACCCGACTCCTCTTCCTCCCTCAGCTCGCACAAGTGAGTTAGAGTCCTTTTCACCCTGCTTCCCAGCCTCTCTGCACTCTCTCCTCATCTTTCCTCATCAGCGCGAAATCATGACTGTCTCACCTTTGATCGCTCTCCCTGGGAACTCTTCATCACAGAAAGTCAAGTGTTTTATCTTTGTTGTGTGACAATTCAACTCTGGAAAAGGACACGTGCTGCCAGCCAACACGGCTGTTTGCACCCTGAATATGTGGTGCGGAGAAGAAGAAAGCCTAATTTGAGTTCAATTCATCATGGCAAGATTGCCCTGCATTTATTGATAATTGCTTTTTTCCGTTTAAAGGGATGGCGTTTAAACCGTCAGTCGTGTAAACATGAGAGATGCAGCTGTTGCCGCAATTAACTTCTCACTTTCCCTAATGAAAGGATTAATCCGCCAGCAAATCTCTCTGCATCCTTTCAAATGCCAAGCCTCCATTCAGCTCGCTGCCAGTGGAAAAAAGGAGGCCCGTGTCGAACAAAATGGGACTATCTATAACCAGAGCCAAAAGTCACATTCATCGGCTCAGCCTGGTGTCACATCATCAGGGTCCCTTTACTGCTGTGAAACAAGAGAGACCCTTAACCAACTGCTGTTTGATGATTTCCTGGGCGCAGTCTCTGCAAGCGTCTGTTTCGCAGGCAGGCCTCTCCACAGCTCCCCCCCCCTTCCCTCTCTATCCAGAACTCTGGTCTCTGCACTCAGCCCTCCGAAAACACACCATCGACTCTTGTCAGAATCCTTCAAAATATGGACGACAGGGAATGCTTTACTTTCCACAGACAGTTGAAAGCCAGAAAGTGAATAGCTGTCTCCTGTTGGAATAAGATGTGTCTGGCCGGCCAGGGGTGAATGACAGCCTGTTGAGAGCGGAGCCCAGCTTAGGCTAAATCTTTGAAGCCATCGATCTGATGTATTGATCAGTTTTTTTTCTCTCTCTGCAACACAGACACACGGGGACAGGTGTGGAGATGACCAGATACATCAAATCCATGACAAATGCCAATCATCCTTCCTTTTCTGGTCTAACCATCGATCAGAAAGAGGAAGCACTTCTTGTCATTGTCAACATTTACTCAAGCTTGGGCTCCAGATGTTAGTTTAGATTGTGAGCTCAGTCTGGTTAAAGTCCATTCTGTGTTCACACTGGCTTTTTAACAAACAAACCCAAGAGTTATGTGGACCGACAGCACTTTAATGAAGCATAGTGTTAGTTCAGGCAGAGCACTTAACTCGTGCTTGTATTAGATGATTGGAATCAGATGTTTCCTACATGCTTCGCAATCACTGGCTCATTCATCAGCTGCTTGGCTAGCAGCGTCCAATCATATTCATCCAGGTGTACAGCAAGGCAATTATAACCTGACACTTCTCACCATTACTCTGCTGATGCTCTCATGCCAACACCGTCTGTTGCTGTAGCTCCCTCCACCACCCCAACCCCCTCCTAACAGTATGTGCTATATTTTTGGTATTGTTGATTTAACTAAGATTTAATGTTAATGTGTGTTCATTAAGGGAAATTAGCTCTCTCAGCAGAAGAGATCTCTCTTCTGCCCCTTCGTCTTTGATGTAAGTGTGTCTGACTAAACTGCTTCTCATGTGTATATAAACGTTCTCTGGTGTAACAAAGAGCACAAAAAGAATAACTGATTATGAGCATTATTAGTTGAGACTGCTGCTTGACCGTGTGTTGAAATAATGGCCAACAGTGTGGAATGAAAAAGAGGCATCTTGTACAGTAAAATTACAGTTTGAACTCGTTTTCACTCACATGCTGATGCGCATATGTTTTATCCATGGTTAACAATTTATCTACCGATTCACTTCCTCGAAGGGTCATGATTGGCAGATGGATTTAACAGCAGTTTAGCCTTTGAGTTCATGTTTAAATCACATATCTACTATCATAACATTCTGTGGTTGGTCTGCTTTGTTTTCACACCACAAACCACCAGAGTTTGCTTGGAAGCGGACTGAAACCCGCCTTTTCAGGAGGTGCTGGACCAGTTGTTTAGTCTGCACCAGATTTAGATTGACAGCTTTCCAACAGCCTAAATGAAATGAAATTCAAAAGCTAAACTACAATTAAATCCATCTGCTGATCGTGAGCTGTTAATATACCGATCTCTCTCGAAGGGACACATAGCCTGTTTATACAACATGATTTTGTGGCCATGTATGTGAGTGCAGGGGTTTTCCCCGATCAGACAGTGGAAATGAGTGAAACCAGATTTAGCTTTGTTTCCTACTCAGCGTATTTTAGCAGTTCCCTAATAAAAAGTGAGTGAAGTGTAGCGACCACACAGTAACTATCCTCCCGTTATATTCCGGGACAGAATGCATCTGATTTGGTTGGTGGTCAAGCTGCAGTCTCGACCAATAATACTTAATAATAATATTTCTTGGCAAGCTCACAGAAGATAAACAAATCAGGTTCAGTAAAGTGCAGCATAACTTGCTGTCAGTCACCAGGATTTGATTTCCCCATGCGGGTCCATGTGGCGCTGATGATGCAGGATCACAAGTCACCAAAACTATCCAATGAACGAATTACTCTTTCGTCCATGTAACTTCATGCTTACAACTTTTCGTTTTGACAAACAAGTCAGTGTGAACATGAACCAGACCAGAACTAGAAGGCGACAATGTATAATTTCTTTCCTTGGTCTGGATCATAGACTGTATATGAAGATGGACGACATGACGGCTCCCCAGAAGTGAAGCCAAAACATCTCGATCGCCCCCCTGGTGGCTGGCTGCAGTATATTAGCATGTTAGCAGATGAGACATGGGCCAAACAGAAAAATCAAACTACACATCAAATAAAATGTTCCTAAAGATGGTTTCTGTCATTTTAGGTAGTTCTTATCACGCTGATGTATGTTCAAATGTAAATCTTTCAGATTAGTTTGATTTTAATGAGTTATTTGATGCTATAAAAAGGGGGTGTGATGTCATGATTGACAACATGTGGTGTGCTCACGATTGGTTGTATGGGCGCAGTCTCTGGCTCCAAATGACGTTACCTGCGCGTATTTAGCCCCCAGCAGAGTGTGATTGACAGCCATCACACCAGCCTTAATGAACCCAACCACACGGGCAAGTGTTAGTTTCAACAAACGGGTTAGGTGTGAAAGCACCCGTGAGTCAGTTTTAAAAGGTTACTAACCTTTCTCCTGCTAATATTGCATGAATGAACTCTCTTATATGGCTTTACCCAAGTCCAAATCCTTTGCTCTTAGTCTATTTATTGATTGATTGTAAGAGCACAGGCTAGAACAACCATTATTGGTCAGACCTCGAATGCTCGGCGTTAAGTGGCTACTCTCTTGTTTAAATAATCGTCTCTATGGCGGTGGACCCATAACAATTTAAATTCATGTTTCTGTCTTATTTCTTTTGCTATTTTGTAATCTGTAGCCTATTTACCTCATTTCTATTCAATATTCAATTCATACATCATTGAAACAGTGTGTGTGTAGCGTGTGTTGTTTACCGAGGTTACAACTCTGGAAATGATTTTGTACAAAGGCAACTACAGAGAGAAGGACTTTTATCTGAGACAAAAACTGACTTTTTATTTATGCATTTCTGTGTGTTTGTGTCTTGTGTACAGTTTGTTCCTCTTGAGCTAAATGAAGTGATATTTGTAGGGGGATTAAGTATCAGCCGGCGTGCAGATTCATAAACAGCTATCGTCTTGATCCTCGGCTGGCGGACCCCTTTATCTTTGTCATTATTAGTGTCTCTGTATCGCTGTCTTATTTCTCCCACAATCCCTCCTTTTATAATCTCAATTTAGAGCTCCTCCTCTGACCACAGCAGTAGCCAACTCATTTTAAAGCCCAAGATTACACAACTGCCCTTCTCCGTATCTCAACCTCTTCATCTCTCACTCTCTAGCTCTCTCCACTAATCCAAGTATCTTATCTCTCTCAGCTTCGACTGTCTCCCAACTGTCCACCTAATTCTTTCCTTCTCTCTGTCTGTCTCTTCCACCCCCCTCCCTCACACCCCCCCTTCGTTGACTTTGCCTTCTCTCTGTGCTCCCTACACCACCCCGTCTCTCACCCTCTTTTCACATTTAGGGCTTCCGATTGAGTGTTATTGGTATGACAGGCGATCATCAACAGAAGCTGCAAAACCTAATGGGTGCATGCATGCACCCACACACACGCACGCTAGCATCCGTAGTTCAGCATGAAGGCATGCAGGCTGCGGGTGAACACACACACACAGTGTCTTTCACAGCTGAATGAGCATTCACTCGCTGCACGCTCCGTTCTCTGTGGCTGTAAAGGAAGATAGAAGGAGAATTAGTGGTCAGCTCGGACCTCCGCAGATAGGCTAATGAATTTATCAGACAGTCATTAGTTTCTGACACTTTATTGCCTGACTGCTAGAGTCATAGCTGTTTATTTTTATATTATAGACCAACCCTATGTACACACTCTGCTCTTGACACTCTAGCTGTCTCTCTCTCGCTTTCTTTTTCAATTTGTCTCCACAGCCCTCAGAAATAATAGCAAAAATGATGATGTTTTGAGCCAGGCCAAAGCAAGATGATACTGTCCCGGAGTGCTCTTTGGCTGGCCCTCAGAGTCTAGTTTTTTCTCATCTCCATCAAATCCTTTGTCTTACTGACAATCTGTGGTCTCAGCTGGCCAACTGTTACGAAGGCAAAGACCTTTTTAAAAGTCTGATTTGGCTGAGGACAAGTTAAACCAGGACCTATTCCCTCGTAGCCCTCTGTGAATTCAGATTGATCCACTGGCTGATTGGTGATTAGCTGGCCACTTAATTCTATCTTTAGTCAAACCTGGAAAACAAAGTGCTTTGCAGAGCACTCCAGCTGGCCAAGGAGTTTGAAGAGCGAGATGAAAGAGCAAGCCGGCTGTCAGACAGGCTTTCCATCTCGAGGTTAGCTAACTTGGCGCCCGAAAACGAGTAGCGCAAATGGATTTGAAGAGTCAAAAAATGAACGAGCAGAGAGAGCTGTCCTAAATGAGAAGAGTCACCTGTGGGGAGTGATAAGAGCTGGCAGATGGATAGAGCGATAAATAGACAGATGGGTAGCTAGATAGATGGAGGGGGCTGATTTGCTGAGATGGAGAGGTTGGGAGAGGAGATGGGCCGATGGGGTAAAGAGATAACAGACGAAACTTTCTCCCAGCGCAAATGCTTTAAGGCTTGCTGTTGTCTTTTGGGTTCGTTTCGCCAGTCAGTCAGCCTTCTCTCTAGTTTGGCCTCTTGTCTCCTACCCCCCCACGCCCCCCTTCTCTCTCTCTCACCGTCTTCGTCTCAGCCACCACTGCACTCACGGGATATTTTTAATAGAATTAGGCTGCTCTTGTTATCAGTGGAGCGGGTAGCCACAGAGTGAGGCGAGATTGAAACAGCGATTTTCAATTTGAGATTGTGTCACACACACATCTCCCTGTGCCCAGATAGCATCAACGAATCACCGCCACCATCTCTCTCACTCACTTTGTCCCTCTTTGCCTCAACCCCCCACATCCCCCACCCCTCTTTAAGCTCGCTCGGGCCTTCTGCACACGCAAGACTAACATCTAAATGCATACATGCTCCCTCTCTGTCGCTCTGCATTCACTGGCTTCTCTTGACAGTTTATCTCCTTGTCTCTTTCGCTCTCATCCGGGGGCTCATACAGAACACATCTCTCTTTCTCCTCCCAAGCTCTTGTCCTCGGACTCACTTAGTACCTCCAAATGCAGCTCAGCTTTCACTCTTTCCTCTCCTTTATTTTTATTTTTTTTACACTTTGTGTTTGTGTCTTTCCCACTCCTCCCACACTTGTTCATTCCTCATACCTCCAACTCTCACTTCGCTCTCTCTCCTCTCCCGTTGTTTCGCATCTCTCCTCCCACACCGCCTCCTCTTCCTCCGCCCCCCTTTGCCAATTTCCACCTCCCCATCTCTTTTCATCTCGTCCGGTGTCACTCTCTATCCCCCATGAATATTTCTCCTCCCTTCATCCTTCATCCCCTGCTCCCTCTCCTCATCCTCTCTTCTCTTCTGCCTCAAGGCGTTGGATCCCTTTGACTTGTCTTGTCAGGTCTTTGGATTTCTGTCTTACCTCTAGAGATATATAGTGTGTGTGTTCATGCAGTCCTCATTGCTTGTGGCCGTGTGTGAGTTTGTGTTCCAGCCTGTGTTTGAGGGGCGAGATTGATGCTGCTGTGTGTGTGTGTGTGTGTGTGTGTGTGTGTGTGTGTGTGTGGGTGTTTGTCAGCTCCTTTACTGGTTCCCATGGCCAGAGGGTCTTTTCTCTTCACAATGCCACAACTCCACCTTTTGAAAAAGCTCGACAGAAGTGCCGCCTTAACACACAACTCTTCTTTAATATCCTCTTCCGTTAGCCAAGCAACCTTGATTCTCCCACTCTCCATTATTCCTCTCCATGCCAACATTTCTCTCATCACAATAATTGCCAAATCCACGATGTGTGAACGTTTCCTATTACACACCCTCTGAACTTCTTTATGGAGATGAATGCAAACTTTGACCGGTGCTTGCTAAGATTTGACCCCTCCACCAAGAAGAAGTGTGTCTGTCTCCTTGTGTCCCACCTCCTCCCTTCCCTCCTTCATAAATGGAATAAACTTGGAATTTTTTGTGGACTTTTGTTGTTGTGCTGAAGCTTGTAATCTATGCTAGGCAGCGCAAAATTTAAATGGAACAGAAGGACAGGTCTTAGGTCTGCGCTGTCAAACAATTGTCTACATAAAACAATGGATAAATGAAGCACCATATAGGCAGAGAGCCCGCTCAGGCTTTTTGAATTATTCAAGTTTTCAACATATGGGCTAATAGTTCAAAGATGTGCAGTAGAAAGCTCCAAAATAACTTCTATAATCCAGGCATTGGCATGCTGTATACACCCACATGCATGCATGGATGTACATGTGCGGAAACAAAGAAAGTGGTCTCATTTCTTTCCATTTGCTCAGCTATACTTGAAACAGCATGTGTCGAAGGCTGTAGTTGGATATACTTTTGTCTGTAAAAAGTCCCCTAAAGCTTATTATCTGGATAATAAGAGGTGGAAACAGTATTTTAATGTCAGCTGTCAAACGCCCACATGCACCTGCATGAGGTCATATGCCTCCCTACAGTACAGTAGCTACAGTACGGCAAAGCTCTGGTATTAGTAATATGTTATGTTGTGCTTTTAGATTTCACTTCTGGGCTGGTTCACGTGTTGGGGGAAACAAGCACTGCTCGGAGATGAAAACTATTTTTCGCTTAATTGCATTCGGATATCCACTGGCTAAAGTAACTTTTTACCCTAAAGACTGCTTGAGGCGTTTAATAAAGTAGAGGGAGAGTCAAGAAAAGGCGAGATGGGGTTCCAGGCTGATGAAAAAACATATGCATTAATCTCTGCTTCCTTTTACAACTACTGTACTTTTATGATTCTGCCCGTGTGTGTGTGTATGTCATTTATTTTAACATATGCACACCTTCAGTTTTTAGCTTATACAGAAATAGTGGTAGATTTTGTGGTTGTGTGGTTGAAAGCTTCAGAAAAAGCAATTAGTGGACCTTCAGTTTTGTCAAAGTAGTATTTCCAAGGTCAGGAATGTTTTTAAATTTTCATTTCAATTAATTAAAATAAGGGACGACGAACAATATATATTAAAGGAATAATTCTACATTTTGAGGAATGCATTTGTTTTTAACATTTAAAAAAAAAACGTGACATGAGAAATTGATTTCCACCCAGATGACCGCCCACCCAGAGCCTGGTTCTGCTGGAGGTTTCTCCCTGTTAAAAGGGAGTTTTTCCTTGCCACTGTTGCTTGTGCTTGCTCTTGGTGGGAACTGTTGGGTCTCTGTACACATAAGGAGTCGGTCTAGACCTGCTCTTTATGACAAAGTGCCCTGAGATAACTTTGTTATGATATGGCGCTATATAAATAAAACTGAATTGAATTAAATTGAATCCCATGTCTAAGCATTAATGTGTACATGCATTGTTGGCAGAGTGGGGAAAAAGGAAAACTTCCTGCTATTTCAGTTTGATTTACAATCACACTATTTTAAGTACCCAAACTTGCCAGCTTCTTTTTCTGTGTTATGTATTTGGAATGGTTCGTTAACGAGTGAAACCAGATACAAATAAACTGCATTTAGCTGTTTATAAATGCCTTAGTGTTAATGATGGACCTTATTTAGATGTAACTGCCAGCGATGGTGGCTTTGCAGCCGTTTTGCCAGTGGTTTGTTGACACTTCTGAAGTTCTTTTCACTAAGTGGTACATATCTTACCTGTCAGAAATGTCTGATACCTCTGCCTCGGAGGCTGACGTGAATGGTTTTTCCAACTCGGCTGCTCATAATTACAGTCTGAATGATGACATGAACTCAGCACAAGTACAGAGCTGCAGTCAGTCCTGCATGAAACTAGCCCTAAACCCAGAAATAGTTTTTACATTTATATTCAGGGTTCGTACAGCTTTTTAGAGTAAAATTCAAGCACTTTCAAGGTACGTAAAGCAAACATTTCCAGACTCTCAAAGATTTTATCACATCTAACATGTTACTATAAATGCAATTGTGAAAAATAAAGTTAAAGAATTCCTTTATACCAATAGCAATCACCTGAGAGCAGATGGTCGCCCTCATGACGCGGAGCGGAAAAACACCCCCTTTCCATTTTGAAGTCCACGTCTGTCAGTCTAGCTTCTCGTCTGGTGTGAGACGCCAGGAGACAACAAAGAAATATGACGACAGGATCGTTTCATTTGAAATAAAAGATTTTTGGATGACATGAAACACCAGATTATGTTGAAAATAAGCATTTTTCAAGGAGTAGATTCGAATTTAAGCATATTCCCTGCATATACCTGCATATGTCTGTATGACTGAAACAAATGCAATACAGCGTTTTAATCGGTAGGTTTAACCGTGTCGGCAGGTGGCTGTTTCCCCCTCGCCGCCAGTCTTTACGCTAAGCTAGGCTAAACAAGTTCTGACTCTAGCTCTGTAACATTACTTAACATGCAGACGTGGGCTTGGTATCAATCATATATTCAAAAATTTCCTTTGGGACAAATAAAGTTCTACCTTATCTTCTCTCTTAGAATGAAAGCAAATACTGTAAGCGCATTTAGCAAAACTATTCTTTTCTACATAAATGTTGCAATTTGAATTGCCAGTTAGCTTAAAGCTAATTTTCATCTGGACTCCCTCGGTAAGTCACAGTTACAACAACCACACAATGAGTCGCGACACTTAACAAATATGATAGGACACTTAATGTGATCATATACACACATACTGTATGCACACACATACACACTAATACACTGAAGTGAGCTGTTTAACCATGAATGATGAGCTTCTGATGGGAGTGATTTGATTACACCGGTTGTTTGTCCTCGGATATCTTGCCCTCCACCTCTCTGTCTCTCCCCTCTCCCCTCCCACCGCGGCAATCCATTTCCCTCTGAAAGTGACACTTTAAAAGGTTGATAGCTCTTTGGCCAAGTCTCCGAGTCTCAGATCGATGGCTGGCGGAGAGGTACAGCGTACGTCTCGCGTCTCCAGACACAGGAGTTGAAGTCAACACACCAGGTGAAGATGCTTTTCGATTTGTTGCCACCACATGATCCTTAGGTCCCTGTAGACGGGGGAAATGGAAGACCGGTGGCATTTTTTAGCTTTTTCTGCTATTCTGTTCTGAAGCCAGCTGAGGCCGTGTTGTTTTAATGGAAGCGAATTGAGTTGGAGTCGGAGTTCACACCGCTGTACAGAAAGTGACACATATACACAGACAGCAAAAAGACAGCCTCATGAAAATTCATAGTTCTGGAAATGTACCCCGTTTAATTACATAGGACGGTGTGTATGGGTATATTGTTTCTTTTTTTGCCAAGAAAGTTCCCCTTCCAACCTTCTTTCCCCTGCTGTTTCTTATTGCCATAAAATTCTTCCCTGAAACATTATTTTGCAATCAGAGTGCTCATTCTGGCTCCTATAATTACTCTACCGCTTCTGTTCAGCTCACTGCTCCTGAACAAAGTAGCAGTGAAAATGGAACCCATTTTTATTTTGACAATGGCTGCTGAGGTGTGCAGCTGATTGCGAGGAGCTGAAGATGAGGAAGACATGCAGGGAAGTCTGGCTGTGCTCAGCCTGTGTGTGAGTCTCTAACCTACCCTGTGGTTACCAGTGATCTATCCACACCACCTGGCTCCAGTTTAGCTCCCGCTGAGCCCCCCCCGAGAGGAGGATCTCCAGCGCGGCTCTGCTGCTTCTCTCCCCAAAGCAGCCTGGGCTTGGCGTCCGTATGCAGCCAGCCTGGCCTTGGGGGAGCCGAGAGCTGTGGAGCATGGATGGATAACTACCCATGGGTTAAAGCCCACCTTGGGGTGCAATGAGCGGCATGGGGGTAGCAAAGTTCCCCTGGAGGTATGGAAAAAGGAGTGTAGCCAAAGCAGTCAGCCAAACCTGTTTCCACACCGGCTCTACACACCCCAGGGCCTGTCACACAATAAAACCATGGAATCAGGGACAAGAAGTAGGGAGAGTTAACCCCCCACCCCACACCCAATCACAAACACACGTTTCCCCATTAGAGACCCCAACTCTGCAGCTTTATTCTCACATTCACAAGTAGAATATCACCAGCAGTGTAAAATGGCAGAGCTGAGATCAGGCTGTGTTAAAGTGTGAACAATATAAATATTCATCAGTTAGTGAGCAGCAGTGTGTAGGAGAAGCAGTGAAGGATCTCAGAGGGGCAACTGAGATTTTCTTTTTTACATCCTCACTGCTGTGGAATGGGGGTATTATTGTGTCAGAACATTTGCTCCTCTACACTTTGAAATGTCACCCCCGTAAGTATAGGTTAAATCTATAACCACCTCTTGCCATTAGGACTTTTTATCCTGGACTCTTAGAAACCAGACTGGTGGCTTTGTTAAGGCCCCCTTTTGTGCTCAGTTTATCACAGGCACACAGAGGGAAAACACTTTCAGTCCACTTTCATACAGCCAGATGATGCTCCGCCTCCCTGCCGGTGACCCTCCGCAGGCGTTGGATTGCGACCCAGCATGCCCGGCCTCTGGGCCTCTCCTCTCTTCTCCTTCCCCTGAGTGCGTCCTCCTCGTATCTCTCCATCTCCCTGACTCTTTATCGCAAAAAACACAGCACACCACATTTTAATCATGCCCCCAAATAGAAGACACTTTTCCAATTAATGGAACTGCCATCGTGATGCACTGTGACTCTGGGAAGCCGCAATGCGCAATCGGCCCAATAAGCCAGCCACCGCCGCCACTTGATGTATGACCGCCTCACAAGTTTTGAATGTGAACAAGATGATTTTTGAAATAGAGAAATCCGTAGTGAATGAAAGGCTATTGGTGAGGCAGCAAAGAAGGGAAAGTGAATGAGTAATGGTCCAGCGAAGCTGCTGAGTGGCCAACAGTGGATGTCTGTGGTTGTACTGGGCAGCTCACAGGCATGAATGTATGGAATTGTATGAATGTGAAGCAGGATATTACTAAAAAAGAGCATGCACGCTCAGCGAAAAAGCTGCCCCGGATAAATAATAAAAGGGTCAGAAGCTGTTGTCATCACTCTGGATTGTGTCATTTAAAAAAAGTCATTCGGTCACACAGCACACAGCCTCTGTTATCCTTCTCAGGCAGCCCATTGAGTTATTTCCAATAAGCGAATGACTTTAAAGAGGGTTTTGAGTTCCCATGCCTGGCACCATAAACAGTGAAAGGAAGTTTAGCAATAAATGGAAGCGTTGCAGAGTTTCACTTGCTTCTGTATTGGCGCTTTATTTCAGGGATATATTTCCCAGTGTGTATTTATAACTCTGGGCTCATTCCAGCTTAGACAGGGACCTATCACTTTTCCCAGAGACACAGCCCGCAAACACAGTGGTGGTGGGGGAGACACAGTGTTGTGTGTGTGTGTGTGTGTGATTATATTTGGGCGAGAAGACATAGTACACGCTTGGAGTCATTTGTACTCAAGTGGAAATGTATGTGTGCACTGTTGTAAAGAGGGGCATTCAATTTAAGCCGCTTGCGTATGTGTGCGCACACCCACAAGAGCATAACATTCAAATGGCAGACACCCTAACGCTGCAGCTCTTTATGCAACTTGTGCACTTCACAGCTTGCCTTCTCGTGGCTTCATATATTAACTTGCCCTCCCACTCCATCAATCAGCTTGACACCAATCAGCGGGAATCCGCTATGCGTAACATGTTTATGAAACGAAATAATTTTCCCATTGCCTCACTAGTCTCTGGAATACGTTGAGCATTTTATACCTGGCTCTCCTTGAAGGCACACTCCTTTGAACAGAATTAAGAGGGAAATGGCTTCTCTCCCACACTGACAGGGAAGGTTGAACGAGGGTATTAACCAGAGGTAATTGAATGTAGAAGTAACAGTGCACAGTTTAGCGCGGGGATTAACCCTTGCACCTCTGCTCTCTCAACCAAGCTCTGGTAAAGAGGCTGGTGAAGTTCTGGCCACAGTGTGGCTCCCCCTTGGTGAGAGGAAGCTGTTGTGCTGGTCTGGAAATATTTAGAGTTTGGGGGCCTGAGAGACCGCCATAGTTCAACTCAGTTCGTTGCTATTTATCATGAGTGACGGGTGGGGAGTGAAAAAACTCGACACTTTTCTGCGTGAGCAATGGAGCTGTCTTATTAGGAAACCAACTGGGTGCTTACTAGAGTTCTTTTCTGAAAAAGACTGAAACAAGTGCCGTCAATTCATCCCTGTTTTTGTTCTTTCCAACATATTTAACTCTTCTAGGGATATTTCATTAGTTTGGAGGAATCAGACAGCAGAGAAGAGATGTGAAAATAATAAAAAAGTGCAGATGTTGCATTTAACCTTGACTCGTCCGTGATGATACAGCATGCTGACTTTTGGTGCAGTAGTCTTGACTTGGAACCCATTTTACAACCATTTTTATTATAACATTGAATCTGACAGGCAAAAGCAGATATAACCTTATCATGCTACGGTCAGGATCTTTTCAATATTCCAGAATAAACTCTTGATTCTTTTTAATTCCTTTTTTTTCCTCTCCAAAACTTAGAACCTTGAAAGGGAAACTCTGGTATTTTTAAATCTGGGCCCTATTTAAAAATTTATTTATTTATTTATTTATTTTTTTTTTTTTTTTACAAATGTTGGGGTATAAAATGACTCATAGTTACCAAAAGTTTTGGAATTGGTCCAGTAGATCGCCTCCACCGGCATCCATGAACAGGCTGCAATGGCTGCAACATAATCCTTTGGGGCAACTGCGCCGTGAAGTATGTCCACTGTACAAGTGCTTGTTTTTGTCACTGACAGGAGAGGATCTGGAAAGGATCCCTACAGAGACAGACCGTTTGTTAAAGAGTAAGACCCTTTTTGTTTAACCAGAAACAGAAAGTCTCGTTCAAGGAAAAGTCTCAATCTGAAATCTCGCGAGAGGTTGAGTTGTTGCAGGAAGACAAAAGGATCTTACTCTTTAACAAAACGGTCTGTCTCTGTAGGGATCCTTTCCATAATGTCACTTCGAATAGCAATCTAAGCCTGTCACTTTCAGTGGACGTACTTTTCAGGGGCGCAATTGCCCGTATGGATTACGTTGCAGCCATTGCAGCCCGTTTCCGGATGCCGGCCCCAGGTTTAAAAAAGGAGTTTCCCTTTAATGGCAGTGTGTGGCTCCCAGAAGGTCGTTCGGTGCAGGAGACGTGTTCGGAATGTCGTCCCAATGGAGATGTCAGAGACTGCCATACATTTAGCCAGTAACTGGTTTTAGAGCATACTAAAGAGGAGGGTCGAAGATCATTTAGTTAGAGTTTAACCAGTAGAAGGAGCAGAGTACACATAGTGAGCCAAGGTCAAAGGAAAGGTATGAGATTTCAATACATACGGCAATACATAAAGCAAAATCAACAAGACAAGAAAATGGGAGGAGGGACGAGTAGCAGGATCCAGAAAGTGGATGGAGGCGGGGCGCGACAGAGGGAGATAAAGATAGACAAAGTAAGAGAGACAGACAGTAAGAGGACTACTATGTCTCCATTTCCACGGAACCACAAACCGAGCTAGTTTCCACCAATTACATTCATGTCAGTGTTCGTCCTGGATTCAAAATGCAGCAACAGCCTGGAGGGGCCTTCACTCTCCTGGTACACACTCAACATCTCTCCCTGCCTGCCACTCCAGCAGCCTCACACACACACTCACACACACACACATACACATAACCACCCACATGCGCAGATGCTATGTATGCACATATCACGCTCACACGCATAATAATCTCATCACTCCCTCTAGCTTTGTCTTTTTGTCACACACACACACTCACCGACACGCCCACCTTACAACCAGCCAAACACATTCCCACCCAGCATCCACTAACACGCACACACAAATCTCCTCTGTCACTTCCCTTCCACTGTCTTCCCATTCCATTTCTCTCACTCTCTTCTCCTCAGGCTCTCCATCCATCCATCCACCCACCCCCTACTAGTCTCATTCTGCCTGCACACACACACACACACACACACACACACACACACACACACACACGTAGTGCGTGCGTGCCCTCCTCTCCTCTCAGATGATAGTAATAAGGCCGGTGATTGCTGGAGATGGAGATGAGGGATGGTGCCTATTGATGATCGTGCCTGTGACAGCCTGGCAGGAAGCTAGATGTAGGGCCTTCATTATTAGAGGTAACAATAAAACGCAACAATCAGGTCTTAATTGAATGAAAAAGGCCGCTGGCAGCCAGCCTTGCTGGAGGTGGGTGGGAGAGTTGGACAAAAGATGGACGGAGGGTGGGAGCGATGGCGAGGTAGAAAGGAAGAAAGATAATGACAGAGAAGCTGGAAAAAGAAGAGAGGAAAATAGAAGCTGGGGGGTGCCTACAGTGAGGGAGGGAGTGTAAATGCACAGAGAGAGACAGAGAAGGGTAAACAAAACAGGTGAGGTGGAAAGTGTGAAAGGCAGAAAGGCCCAGAGAGTGCTCTGGAAGGAGTGTGACGAGGAGCGTGGACAATTAGGACATTATTATTGAGTGGAGAGATGAATAAATAATTGACAACATTCTGTTTGAGTGGGGAAGAAGGGAAAAATGAGGGTTGTAAAGCAGGAGAGGCAGGCGTGGAGAGGGAAATATAGGCACAGATAGACAATACAGGGTTGGTTCACCCAAATTCTGAAAAAAACAAACATTTTATCATTTTGCCGTGTAGGGAGTTTTTATTTTATTTGTGCAGGTTTTGAAATTTCTGCTTCCATCCCAATACAATGGAGGTGAATGGAATTTCATTTGTGGTGCTCACAGCACTTTCGCTCTTTCACGTTAGTTATTCATATTTGGGATCTTGGTGCTTAGATCAGGATGATGATTCTATGAGGGTGGTTTAGGTACAAATATGTGCCAGTTTTGTCTGAAAGTGGTCTGGGTAGGAAGGGGTTTCTTTCTTCATAGATGAAAAATTCCAAACATCGAAAAGGGAATTGCTCTTTATGTATTTAACTCTTTTTCAATAAAAACATTTCAATAATTCAACAGCAACATGGCTTTCTGAAATCAGTGACCCAGTTAAGGCCCTGTCACACCAAAAAGTAGCACAGCAAAATTCATCCATGCTTGCTTGCGAAATATGTGGTGCTAGAGGCTTGGTGACGTAGCGGCTACTTGCAGGGCCAGTAGGTGAACTGCTCTAGCTGGCAAGCTAACGGCTACACACTAGCAAGCTTCTTTCTTTTTCCTCTCGTCAGCTTGGTCACTAACAGTACATTAAGCTCACACAGTTTATTCAAGCGTATTTTACCATTGACTCCTGTCTCATAACTGTCTACAAACCATTTCTGTTTTGTGGAGCAGTTTGTACTCATCCACTGACAGAGAAGGGTTAAATAAAAGTGGATGCTACAACACAGCTAATAAGCTTCCTTCATTTTGGACTTTCCAGCTCTCCTTTCCTAAGGTCAGCGCTTGCTATTGGTCAACGGTGCAAATTCACGTGTCAAAGTTCACCAAAGTTAAAGAGGTCCTGCACACTTACATGTGTTATTTGAGCTGTAATCTAAATGATATGACTGTACTGTGATCAAACACATCAATGCTGCTGTTAATATTGACATTTCTTACCAAATGTATAAAAATCAGCATTTCGTGGGTTGAGAATGGCTCAACACGCCATCTACTGTTTCAAATCAGCCCTGAACCTGCGAGGCCAATGCTGACAGAGTCAACCAGTTGGGACCTGTCTACGTCATGAAGTTTATATAAAAAAAGCCCCTAATCAGTGTCAGTCAGTCTCCCCCGTGTCCCTTGACCCAATGCTGGTGTGACGGGGCCTTTAGTCTGGATCATCCACAGACAGTTGCAGTTTAATTTTTCAGTGCTGTGAGCACCACACACACACAACTCCATTCACCTCCATTGTATTGTGGTGCAGGCAGAAACCTCAAAACCTTGACATGACTAGATAGTACTAGAGGTGAGTGAGAAAAAAGTATTTTTTTGTGTAATTTCGCTGAAGTGATCCTTCAAAAGAAAGCAGGTAAATCTATCCAGACCATGTGGATACATTTTATATATAGATTTTTTTACAAGTAAAAACAAAAAAAAAAGCCAACTTTAAACTGCTAACAGTACACATCATGTGTGTACTGGGATAAGTGTGCATTATTTAGTGTTTGTGCAGGTATGGAGCTGCGCCTCAGTGTGTTCATGGCTCTGTTTATCAATGTGAATTCGTGGGTCAGCACGAGATGGCAGTCAATCTGTGCTTTACCCTTTTTGACAGACTTGATTTAGCAGTGCAACCTGCTAATCAAATTGTTACGGCACGCCGCAAACATGCTAACAACGCAATGAGACATGTCCAGGGATCACGCTAATGACATCATCACTCATGTTAATAACACAACGTGCTTTTCTGATGCCCTTTCTCTTTCTGCTGGCATTAACAAGACAAAAAAAAACATAACTGAGGAAAAAAATCAATTTTCGGGATCTGCACCTTGTTTCCGCTCCATCGTGGGAGACAGAATTTATTAATCAGGGTCAAATCACACCCTGCCTGACACGAAAAAAAAGAAAAAAGAAGAAGGACATGGAAATGAGGTTGTAAGAAAGAGGAGAGTAAGGAGAATGGGGCTCTGATGAAAGGAATTTGGAAAAGAGGAGAGCCCAGTCCAGAGGTAGGGGGCTGAATATTGATAAGAGAGTCATAATGTCTGGAACTGAAGAATGGGAGAAAATAAGAGACTAGCAAAAAGACAGACAGGTTGTCGGCCTGCACCTGAGGTAGCTTAATGACAGAAGGAGGCTCTCTGGCCTGAATTTTTTATAGCTGGCTTCACGGTGAGATGGCTGAGAGACACCATGATATGTCTCACCCATGTTCCTCTGAGAGCAACCTTTCATTAGTCGTCCCCCGACCTGAGGTGAGGGCGGCGGAGAGACGAAGTCAGGAGGAAATAAAAGTCGAAATTGTTTTGAGAAAGGGGGCCAAAAGAAAGTTAATACTGAGGAAGTCGTGAGTGTATATATGGTCCTCCTGAAAAATAAAAGCACTCGGCCTTTGCTGTTGGGAGCCGTTATGATGGATCTTTGGTAATGGAGTTTTGATGGATGAGTGGTGTCTGGCCAGTGCTGGGGTCTGAGCGGAGGGCGGGTACGACTGACTCCACTACATTGATATTTGACCACCAGAAATTACAGCATCTCCTGCTTCTGGCGCTCTGTACCCACCATGTTAATTCCCCAGCTAAATTGTTTAGGTATGTTATATTGAATATCCCATAACCTTTTATAAGTGCTATAAAACGACTGCAAACCCTCAGAGACAAAACCACGGAGGAGGCCCTGAAATACACTTTCCCTATGATCTCAAACATGCAGAAATTCCCTTTTGGCCCCCCTCCTTAAAAGACTGCAATTAGGCGAGGTAAAATGATAATGTTTATGTCTTTAGCGTCCCTTTGGTAAACATTGCCGTTAGGAGCAGCTAATGAGCAAAGAGGGGGTCTGCCTCAATATTGCACCATTGTTCATTGGTGATTTTTAATTAATGGGTTTTGAAGTAAAAATCGCAAAAGTTTTTAATTGTTTTTCTTTTCGAGTGAGGGGAGGGAGGGGGGGCCGAGATCAGAGTGTTAATTATAAACTAGGGGCTTTAAAGTGAGGAGGATTTAGACTTTTAATTAAAGAGGAATTTGATGCAACCAACAGACAGAGTTCAATTGCCACACAATCCCCTGTTATTTTTCTTCGCCCCTCTTCTTTCTATCTGCCTGCCTTCCCCTTCTGTTTTGCAACCTTCCATCTTCTGCCACTCATCTTGCTCTCTCCCCACCCCCTGTATGGTGTTGATGTCTCCCTCCTTGCAGGGTGTTGCTATCAGGAGCCGGATTAGGGACTTTGAGAGCTCTGCTCTCAACTGGTGAAGATGAGGCCGGGGTGGGGAGGAGTGGGAGGGAGGAGGGCGGCTCAGTCACTCCATCGGATTTCCAAGATTGAATTAGTGAGCTTTAGACAAATCAGAGCCCTCTTGGACATGTTCACAATGTTGCTTTCTCCATTTTCCCTCTTGTTTTCTCTTTCCATCTCCCCTCTCACAGCTTTGCCTCCTCCTCCTCCCTCTGTCTCTCTGTATCCCACCTCCTCCCCTCCTCATCTGTGCTCCCTTAATAGCGCATAAGATTGTTTTCATAGCAGTGATAAATTAGGCTGAAGTGATTAGCGTGGTGTGAAACGTGATTACATACTGTAGCTTTGCTGATTTGTCGAACAGATGCCCTCTACCAGCTAGACTTTGGTAGGTTACAGTGTTAAACTCAGTCTCCCCCACAGCTGGAGATCCCAGTAGACGTATACAGGTTAATTGCCTTGATTGTGGATATAGCTCCACCATACCGCAGGGAAAGCAACCTGCAGTCCATTTGTTATTGCAGTAGCTGTTAGAGATCGCGCACGCTGTTCACGCCTACACACACAAACACACACGCATAGAAAAGCCTGCTTGCAAGCCAGTCTTTACATAAATAAGGGAGGACTGAAAAATAGTACCAGCTGGGAAGCCGTAATGACGTGGGATGTTTTGGTGTTGAGTCATGATGCAGTCAGTTTGGATTTGGAAAAATTGATGACAAAGTTGTTAAAATTAGAATGTAAGAACACAATATTTGCCAATCATCAGAATTAATGGGCCTGTGGCGTAATTTCCATCATGAGCAGTAGGATGCGAGACAAAGTGCCGTTAGTTTTCGAGGAGCCGCATCAGCAGGGGTGGAATAACATGAAAGAATAATAACTAGAGAAATGGATGACCTCCTGTTGTCTCACCGTTTCTGCCCGTGTTGCTGTGATTACGCCAATCACTGTCATTAGCATTCCCTGCGATTAATGTGATTTCTCATGCTTTGTTGCATGCATGCTAATGACTAGCACCCAGCTCCCTGCTCGTTTCAGCAGCACACACTATCCACAGCTTAACCCTACTCCTCAAGCTGTACTGTATTAATGCACGCCTTGCAGCCGGCAAATCCACTCCTGATTAAGGCAACAACCTGACCCAGCATTCATCTACGCCGTAATCAGCCCTTATCCATTTTAGCTCAGTGTGATTCTCATCTCTCAACCATCTTTCTCACTCCCTAACTCATCTAATTTCCCCCCATTTCTTGTCCCCCCCCCAAAAAGGGCAGAAAAGAGGAGGGGGAGGAGGAGTTGGCATTACCAAACGCCAATCTCTTCCCTCATCCCTATATCTTTTTAACTTTGCTGCTTCTCATCACGTGCACGCTCTCCTTATCTGTTTATCCCACTCTCGCTAATCTTCAGGATTTCTTTTACCCGCTACCATCCCTTGCTCTCCGCTTTAATGCTTTTTGTTGCCTTTATCTGACTCTTACCGTCTCCCACTTTCATGTGTTCCTTGGCTTTGCTCGAGGTTTCTCTTCAATTGTACATTAAGCATGTTCTTTGCACAGGAACTAAGAGATACATTTTGGCTAGTAGCTAGTTCTGGCATCCAGTATTGAGGTCACTGGGGACAATTTATAACACAAACAGGATTTGGAATATTTATCTGAAGTAGAGGAACATGTGCTATTATTGTGAGGAGACTGGAATATACTACTAAGATTTTTACTGTATTCACAAGTAGCAAGAACCAGAAATAAACAAAAAGAAACAAAAGAAAGCAAGAACCTACAGTATCCTACTCCAGACACATAGCCAATACATAAAACACCCCAACACACACACACACACACACACACACACACACACACACACACACACACACACACACACACACAAATCTACACATGACCACACATACTCACTTAGCCAAATATATACATAAACACACACTCTTTCCCTCACTCACTGGCTTGCTTGAACGCCTTCTGGGCTCCGCAGGGTTTTCTGCCAGAACAGCTGTCCAATCAACACGCGATAAGCATCACGCACATATCGCGGACCAAACAGCTGCTAGCAGCTATGGCTCTAGGTTGACACTTTTGGTTTTTAGTGAAATATAACCATTGGATCGATTCCCATGAAATTTGGTACCAACGTTCATGTTCCCCACAGGGTGAATTGTAATAACTTTGGAGATCCCCTGACTTCATCTAGGGCCATCATCAGGTGAACATTTCAGCTTGTCCAATACTTTGGTTTAAGACCAAATAAGTCTCAGCCCCAGCCTCTGCTTTGAGTTTAATGCTAATAAGCTTGCTTACACACTAAAATAAGATGGCAAACATGGTATTATACCTGCTAAACGTCAGCATGTTAACATTGCCATTGTGACCAACTTAGCATGCTGACATTAGCATTTAGCTCACTGCACTGTTGTGCCTAAATACAGCCTCACAGAGCGGCTAGCATGGCTGTGGTCTTGTTTAAAATGCAGCAGCTCACAGTTCAGCAATGAATGTTAATTCAATGGCACTCTTAGTGTTAAGGTCGGAACTGAAAAGCAATTTTTTTCCAGCCTCGCTTCCTTTTGTGTACTTGGACTGTTTTCTTGACGTGTAGTATTTCCAGCCTGAACTACTGCTTTTTGTTTTTTCGATTCCTGAATGCTCACTCGACGCAGGATAGCATTCATCATGATTATGCCGCCCTGATAATGAGAAATAGTGGAATTAATATTAATTTGTCGCTCTCCATCCACAGGGACTGAGAAAATGTAAATGGGTGTACTCTTGGGATTCAAAGTGAAAGTGCGTGGCGTTAGTTTGAAAACTTGAGTGAGTTAGTCAACAATGTAGCTTGGAGAATATGGCCTTTATTCTTGTTGAATGTAACACTGTTATTAGGAAGAGCTGGAAGTCAGAATGGTGCAGCGCTGTAGAGACAATCCAACATGAGGAGCATTTAGTGCACAGGGATGTTATTTTCCCTCCGTAGCACTTGTGGCCAAGGCATTTCTCTAATTAAGTGGAAGAGGTTTTTTTAGTCACAAATGACTTTTACTGGCACAACTTGGAGATTAAAAAGGCAACATATTTAGATTTTTAAAAGTGTACCTAATTATACTGGTGGTTGCTCATGCATTGCATTTGGTGCTATTTCTCCTGAACTCAGTCTGTGCTTTTAAGTAAAATGTTCCACTGGGGGTTTATAGTCATCTGGTGTGCATTGGACAAAATTAATGTTTCCCCCCCACACAGCTCTGACACAGAGCCTTGTGCATGGTGGAAAATTAGAACACAAAATTGTATATAATGTGTTTCTAATCACAACAGAATTTGGATGTGCCACATTGAACCAAACAAGTTGGTGAAAAGATATATTTTTGGATTTGTGTGCTGAAGGGGACAGTTTCCACTCCTGGCCTTTAACTTTGCAGTTTATTAATTCCTCTCTATGGTGCTGTAGCCTGCCAACAGTGTACACTGTTGCCTCTGTAGATGGTTGTGATAAGTGCTTTCTGCACTCTGAAGGGTAGAGGGGGAGTCTGAGTGCAATCGAGTACAATCAGCAAAACTCAAAACACAAATGCTGAAAAGGTTAAAAATGAAAAGCCGCTTTTGAAAAATGGGACACATTTGAACGTGTCGTAAATGTGCGCTTTTCAACAGCAAAAAATGTGAATTTTTATGCTGAATTGAATTTCACCTTAGCTACAAGGGTTTTGGTGCTTTCTGACTCCTCCAAGTGTTGTGTCGGATAGCGGGTGTTAACATCTGCTTTCTCTCAGAGTTTGTGCGCATGATGGACAGCAAGCAGGTAAGGACACGGCTCAGGGTTAACGGGCTGGGTTGAATGCAAAAGTCCCAAGAGCCTTTTGAAGAGAGAGCGAGGAAAAAAAAAATCTGAGAGCGAGAGGTGGAAATGGAAAGACAAGGCGAGGGAGAGATACACGAGGGCAAAGCAGAAATGACCTCTGCAGTTTTGTTGATGACATGAAGCAGAATGAGAGGAGAGATGAGGGAGAAGAGGGGAGACAAACTGAGCAAGAGGGAGGATTAAGAAAGCATCTGGTGAGGATGATCCAGAGGAGAGCGAGGGGAGAGAGAGAGACAGAGGAGAAAGAAAGAAGGAGGTACAGGGAAGTAGAAGAAGGGGAGGGGCAAGAGATTGATGAGAGGAGAGTGAGAAACTAATTCTCACTTCACTCTGGGCTGGAAGATTAAGGAAGATTAGAGAGATAGAGTGAGGGAGAGCAAGAGAGATGGGGTGATAACTTCTACCACATGGCACAGAAAGATCTTTGAATGCCTAATACCCAGAAAGAGAGACAGAGAAAAAGAGAGAGAGAGGGGGAGATTATGAAACAGAGTGAGAGGGAAAAAAAAGCATACTCAGAGACGAAGAGCTGGAGTGACAAGAGGATGGATAGATAAGGACAGGAGCAAATCAGGCTCAGAGGGGTCCTAATTGTAGTGATCCATGAGCGTATAAATGTCCTTTATATTACAGGCCATTTCTACCAGTGTGCAGTAATCCATGTCATGGGAGCGCAGATACAAAATCCAGGTCATCTATATACCTCTCCAGCACTTGCTTTTACTGAGACTTCCCATTGGGATTCACTCTCTTGTACTGTGCAAGTCTGTGTGACGGTATCTTTTACATTCTGTTCTTTCACTTGCAAAATAGAGGAACCTATTTTCCATTCCCTGCCACTGCCATCTATTTATTCACTCTCTTGACTGCTGGTGCAACATTTCGACAGACACAGCTATAGGCTGCCGTACATTTTTTAAGGAGGAAGGGGGTGATGGAATGAATGCAAAAAGCATACATAGACATACGCGAGCGCATTATGTGGAAGTATACGCGCCCCGCGCGCGCGCACACACACACACACACACACACACAAATTACGTTGTCTTTGACGAATGTATGTGTCCGCACACTCCAGCACACGCCTGCTGCCACAGAAGTTTCTGTGGGAAACAAGGAGGAAAAGAAAGAGGGGAAAAAGAGAGGGAGAGTGCTGCAGTGGCAGATTCAATCCGTCATGCAGGATTACAGTGTAAGCTTCTCCACAGCCATAGATGTGGTTTTTATGGGAGAAACACAGGGCTTTTCTAAACGCAGCGGCCCCTGCTATCCCCACTCCATATTAGAGACAAAGGCAGAGGGCGGAGGAGGGTGGAGGGGAGTCTCCCGCTGCAGTCTTTGCTGTCTGATGGCTGCTATCTCCATCCCCGATGCAGGGAAGAAGGGGTTTCCAGGGGACAGGTTGCAGGGCGACCTCGGCTCCCAACTCGGTGCCCTCATACACTGGAGGTGGGATCAGTACTGCACCCACGCCGAGGAAGAGGTGACCTTGGAAGACGACAAGAGACTCGCAGCTCTGCTTCTTTTTGATGCTGGGATTATTGCGAAGTGATCGTGTGTATTTGAGAGGATATTCTGCTTGTGTGTGTCTTGTAATGTGTGTGTGTCTGTGCGTGAATCAGCCCCCCCACGTCTTAAAGGGAATTTATAGTCCCAGTGCTGGAGTGGCGCCAGAACATCCCAAACATTACACAGCATGAATGTGCCCCGCAGAAAAAAATCGCCCTCAAAATATAACACTGCAAAACTTTGATCTCCTGCATCGCCCTGCAACATACCACTGAGACAGGCAAACGCGGCTTCCAAATCTTCCCTCAACATACACCCACAGCCTTGTTGTACTTCTCTGAACTAGCATGGAAGAAGGTACTAATAAAAACAACGCTGCCACAAATATTGTTGGAAAGTAAAAAAAAAAGGGTGGGTGGTGAACTGCTTGGCCACGAAGAAGAGGCTGTCGTTTCAGCTGACGACTGGCCCGCTGAAAAGGAAACAACTGCTGCACTGCTGATGCTTTACTGCATTTTGCACAACATCTTGTTGCACAAAGCACTCAGTTTTAATTTCCACATCCTTTATCCGATCCTCACCCAAGGTGGCCCCGCACTATAACCTGCCAGAGATAGTGACTTAAACATGCTGCAATCTGCTCTGTCTCCCTGAGCCGCTGGAAAATAAACAAAACAACAAACTGACCCAAATAGAGAGCGACAAAAGTGAAATGAATTTGAGATTGTGGCAACGTCATTATAATTACAAAAATATACTGTCAGATATGGTGCAGAAGCAGGAGAAGACCTAGGGAGCATGAAAGTCATACAAGAGGGGAGGGGGATATATGCTAATAAGGCAGGGACTTAGTGACTTCAACGAGGGGGATTAAAAGCTGTGACAGTACAGGCTTCCAGGCCCACATGTTCACACAATGTTCAACCAGCGCAGCAGAAGCGTGAATGCGTGAGGCTACGATAAGGCAGCAGGACACAACAACATCCTTGGGATAGATGCTTCTGACAAAACACAGATAAAGAGTAATTGTTGAACAGATGCGAGCAAGCGGGGTACTGTGTCCTATTTTTGATTTGGTAGAGCAGCGGTTCTGGCAAGAGTGGGCCAAGGGCCTCCAGGGATCCTAAAGGGGGGACAAGGGGACATAAGCGAAATTTATAATTTAATGAATTAATTATATGTATGAATGTTATATATTTGTGTATCCCAAATATATGTGTCAAATATATGTATCTTTGTTGGTTTCTGACTCCTCAGTACCAAGCAATGTCTATTTGGGCATTAAGCTGCTGCATGTCTATGAGTTATGTACAATTCAATCAAAGATTTTCCCTTTTCGACAATTGCATTTGAATACATTTTAGAGGCCTCTTAGATTAATCCCGTGGCCCCTTGTGTGGTCCCAACTCCCAGGCTGGGGGCCACTGCTATACTGTATATTATGAAATAGAAGGTTGGGCTGTGGTGCAATGCTTTTCAAAAACCAGTTTGGGTTCGGAGGTAGAAGTGGTTTCAGACAGAAGCTATCTGTTCCTGTTGGTTTTTAGCCATGCTAGAAGCAGGACTCTAGAGATGGCAATGTCAGTCAGTCGGTCAGTCGGTTGGTTGTTCTGTTGGCCACCTGAAAAACAAGTAATGGATGAATAACCATCAAACTTTGTATGGACATTCATGCTCCCCAGAGGATGAATCACTGACTATGGTGATCTCCTGAATTTTTATCTAGCACCACCAGCAGGTTAAAATAGTCAATTATCCAGTAAACCTTCTCCACATCTGCTAGATCCATTGGCATAAAACAGACCTTCATGATTCCCAGAAGATTTATCCTAATGACTTTGGTGGTCTCCTGACTTTTACGATAATACCTACAGCAAGTTGATATTTTTGGTTCGGAGTAACATTTTGATTGGAGGGATTATCATAACATTTGGTACAGACATCTGTGTTCCCCACAGGATGAAATATAATAACTCACCTTAACTTTTGTCAGACTGTTGGTTTCTGAAAATTGTGGAAAGGTACTGGGGTTTCAGGCACATCTGACAAGCACTTTGTTTAGTATAGCCTCACAGAGTCACTAGCGTGGCTGTAGACTTTTTACAGTGCCTGGTAGGCAAGTATGTGTTGCAGCTGTAAAGATCTCAATATTTGTCAAGTTTAAAAAACACATACCAAATATACACAGATAAATATACCCAAAATCTCTGTTACCACATTTTGGTAGTACCATGAAATCTAAACCAGGTGCTACCACAAACTGAACAAACACCCTTTCATCATCAGAATATTACACCCCTGTTTTTGCAACTAGTCCCACCAGGGAATAGCAGAAAGCAAAACCCTCAACACCTGTGATGAACACATTCAGAGAAAGTTTTCTTTGCACAGCAGAGGCTTATTGATTCTATCAGACGGCCATTAAAAGTAAGTCTGCACGATCTCACCTCTTTCCACTTGCCGCCTGCTTGGATGTGAGAAACACGGAAATGATCCTAAATGTGAATTGAAGAGAGAATGGGGCTGATTAAGGTGGAATATTGAGTGTCATTATTCACTCTCCTTTTTGGCCAATAGCCTTGGAGCTATTCTACAATGTGCCATCTCCTCCCTGGCAATGCATCACATGTTATTACCGACAACCTTGGATGTGTTGTGTTTATTCATCTCTGAGACAGACCTCTCCCACCTCCCCGTGTCCTCTCCACCAGCCTCTTGTCCAGCCTCAGTGCCTCTCCAAAGGAACACCCTTGAAAGGTAAACAGGTGGAGGAAAAGGGTGTCATGAATTTGACCTCAGACAAAACATCTGTGCTGTGCAGAAAAACTCTCTCCAATAAAGGACTAACTTTATTAACCTGATCTATGATGCTTTGTGGCTTACCGAGATGATAGGTGAGAGTACTCTGAGCTTATGCCAAAAGGCTCTTTTATTGGGTAATTTTCCTACAATCTTTCTCTGACAGCTTGCATGAAAAATTCTGGCTTTTCTCATTCTTTCCCACACATCTTGATACATACTATTCACACACACACAGCTTCGGGGAGACAAAGTCCATCTGCAATTCCCGAGGACTTTTGCTGAAATGTCAGCCAGTGTGTGGAAAGGATCAGATAGCTTTTTGATATTGCACATGCAGTCAGGCGGAAGAGGAAGAGAGACAGGCTTGATAGGCATCAGGTGTAATTTTGGTAACTGCTGTGGCAGCTGATGACTCACCATTCAGAAAACGCAGGCTGCGCACCTACCTAGAACGACGTTGGCTCCAACCAGATGAGCTGCCTGACATAAAAAATCATCCCCTGACCTTTGTGCATGAAGATCATTGAAGCTGATCAGCTCCTCCAACTACTCAGCGGAGAAACGGCACAGGGGCCTAAAGGTGGAGAGATGTCAGATGTTGTTATAGTTCAGTATCATAATCATTTTGGTGGCCATATGATGTAGTCAGAAGCAGGATCATCCACCAGGAAAAGTACATTATCTATTATTTTTTTAATTTAAGGATGCAAGACACACCTCAGCACTGGTGTTCATTAGTCATAAAAATGACTGTGCTTGTAATTTAGAGCCAGATTATATTTGAGATGAAATCAACTTTACTGTTTTATGTAAAATACTGTATCAATAATAGATATAACTACATCTAATTTAAAGTTAAAGAAGATATTTTCTGAAAGGGACCTTTCTTTAGGATGGTGATACTGGGTGTGGGGGGTGTAAGAAATATCAATACACTTGAGTATTGCGATAGTATGTTTTGTGATACTGTATCGGTTCTCAGAAACGCTGTATCGATATTTAATTGATAGTTTACGTGCAAAGATTCAGCAGTGGTTCATTTTGTGTTGTGTTTAAACCCCTCACTGCTAGCAGCGCATCACATAAACTGATTGCATACAAGAAGTACTTTTAAAAAAAAAAATTGTCTCAGATTCTCTTCCAAGTTTTGCTTTTCTCCCCTCTGTTTCTTTGCCTCTTCCACACAACTGCAGAGTCATTATTTAAGCATCAAAGCATCAAGGCAAACTGTTTTTGATGGATGTCCATTTCTGTTTTGGTATGGGCATTCTCACTGGATTTCAGGGGGTCTCCTAGTGACTTGACGCTGATCAGAGTTTATCTTTCATTGAGTGTGTTGTACTCATTTACTCAGTCATTAAATAGTAATTTACTGACTAAAATATCTGTGGATTTTGGCTGAAATAGTTGTTATTTTGTGGGGAGTCTACTCTCAGTTCTCAGCTTTAGTGTTTACCATGCTACAGTTGTTAGTAAAGAGACAATTTAGAGTAAAATTAACTAGTTTTGTGTATATTATTTATCATTACTTGCAGTAAATCATTGGTATTTTATGAGTTTCTGCCTTTTTTAACCAATAATGCATATACTCTGCTACTTATGCAACATTTATACCTTTTTAAAAGGCTTGAATGATAATTTGAGAATTTGGCAGTAAATCACAGGCGTTCAGTGGGTCAGCGCTGTCACTGCTGGTATATCCACACACTCTTAGCCAGCACTTTACCTTACGGCCAGACAAATCAGACTGAGAACTACTTGAACCCTTGCCAAGGCAGTAAAATATGGGCCACAAATGTTGTCCCTGTCTTGACCTACTGGCACGTCTCCTGGCATTGTGATTCTCTGGACTGTCTCCTGTGAAGATTTATTTGATCTTTATGGCACCTTTCACATTTTATATACTGTAGCCTAAGATAAAGCAGCAGCAGAGGAGCTTGCAAGTACATAGTGGAGCTGGAAACAGTTGCACCAGCTCTTTGGTTCTAACAGAAGTGGTTACTAAGTGGAAATGTATACATCCCTATATTAAAACAGGTTGCACCACACAAACTAGAGTTGTTACTAAATATTTACACACAGTAACTGCGAAGTGTAACTGTTGCATAGCTAACGGAAACAACAGACAAAACTACAAACAAAAAGCTTGCTATTATATGTCCTGTTTAGGGTGAGGAGTAGAGTAGAAGAGTTATTGTGGAATATGGTCGACACATCTTACTTGAGATGCTGTTTAATGATGTAAGCTGGGAAGATTTAAAATTCCATTTAAAATAATAATAAATATTAAATTACAAAATGTTGTGCAAAAACTTTTTGCTGGGTTAGCATAACTGGATATTTCATGCTTAACCACACCAATACTACTAACTCTAAGGGTGTGTTCACACCTGCCTTGTTTAGTTCGGTTGAATTGAACCCTGGAGTGTTTTCCCCCTTGGTGCGGTTTGTTTGGGCAGATGTGAAGTAATCGCGAGTAATCACACTCGGTGCGGACCAAAACAACCACACCGAGACCCTTTAGAGGAGGTGGTCTCAGTCTGGTTCCAAATAAACTACGGAGTAGTTGGTTTGTGGTGGGAACGTGATCCGACCCAACTACCAGGTTTACTCTGCAAGTCTGAGCCAGATATTAGCTCCCTTGTTCTGCTCAGTCGTCTGAAGGCAGCACGTGTTCTTTGCAAAGTGTGAAGCAGACGTTTCCTCGAAGTGCATTCGGCATTCTACTGGTATAGTTTTGCCTGGTATATTGCCCAGATAATTACCACAGTTAATGAGGAAATGCCAACTGTGGCATTTCTCCATGTTAAATTGCATAGCAATGTTTCTCTCACAGAAATATGCACTGGTCCAGAACACAGGGTTCTTCCTGTATTTACTTCCTTGCTCCCGCATCTGACTAATAAGCGGAGTGAACGTTCTCATGTGGTTTATAGTGATGCATTTTTGTTCACTTGAACTTTACAAACTCATCAACTGATTCGGACCAGAGCAAACGAACTATAGGTGTGAAAACGCCTTAACTGGCTAAGACATTTTGCTAAGACACCAAGTTTTAATGGTGCAACGCGATTTAGTAAATCACTAGTTTAGAAAATAGTCAGTAGTTACAAAGAAGTTGGATGGATTTACAAATAGCTGGTTCAGGCCAGTCCCGTATCTTCTTGTAAAAATGGCGTTTAACAAGACTGAACTCTCACATCCCTCATGTTTGCTGTCTTCAGCGCACATACTGTATTTTGAATTGTTCTAGCTGGATGTTGTACAAGTACTCTGACTCTTACCATTTAATGTAACCCTCATTGATCTAGCTGAAAGCCAAGCTAATCCAAAGCCCCCTGTCGCTGCTATTTTACACTGAGTCTTTTTAGTCTTAATCTCACCAATAGGCAAACAGCCACCCTAAAGCTGACCGAATTCCACAGCTCTTACACCATGCAAAACTGTAAATTCATTCCACCGTTTGTTTGTTTTTTACTGTAAAGCCGGCGCTGTCACATTGTTTACCTGCTGTTGTTCCACCCCTCGTCCTCCACAAACCTCCAGCCTCTGGGGAATTATCTTCTGTCCATAGGCTGGCGCTATGCAGTCTCCCAAGGGAGGTTAGCACCTGCTGTCAGTATATCAGTAAGGCTGAGATAGAGACAAGACAGGGAACACAGCTGAAGAAGGTATTCATACATTAACAGACGAAAGCTCCTGCTGTTTTTCACCTCCTCACTCACTGACAGGTCTGCTTTTATCAAAGTTCAAGGCGAGGACGGAGCTGCTTAACGGCGCTTTGCACTTAAAGCTACCTGGTCAGTCTTCCAGGGAGAACCCCCCCTCGCAGCTGCCCCTCTACACCTCCCGTCCTCTTCTCACACACATGCTTACACACCCACAACCATTCCACCAAACCTCCTCCTTCTCCGTCTCTTTTCTGAAGCTCACCTTTGTTACTCCATGCATAATTCTTTTGGGGTGGCTGCTTTTTCTCTTCCCTCCTGGTGCGAGGGAACGCTTCCTTTCTTCTCTTTGACTTCACTGCGTCCAGAGATGCAGTCCCCAGAGCTTTCTTTATTTTTCTTGCCAGCACAGATATAAGTGGTAAGAGGAGGATCTCTGTGTGTGTTCAGGGATGTGTGGAGTATTCAGGTTTTTGTGTGTGTGTGTCTTCATGAATTTCATGAAAACACACCGTTTGAGAGGGTGGAAGAATGTGGCTTTGTGAGTCCAGGCATTTTTTTTATGCGTAAGTAAATAAATAAATGTTTTTTTCTGGAGAATGTTTTGTCGACAGGGCTTGAAGTCACACAGCATGCGTGTGTTTGTTCATTGTTGTGGAGAGGGTGCACGTGGGCGTGCTGCCGCCCGTTCGACAGGAGGGTTACCGAGAGAAAAAGGAAGATAGACAGCAAGCAAGGAGGTGAACCGTAATTAAAACTTTCAGTCTCGTTAAGTTGGTGACAGCTTACAATCGATGGCGAGGATCTGCCTCCAATACTAACGAACCAAAAGATCATTTGAATTTTAGGTGGAATTGGACCAGTAAGGGGGAATTAATTAAGATATTTATGACCCCAATTAATCAGGTCACTGAGAAACTTACTGTAGGTGTACAGAACTTACAAAGAAAGTACACTACAGTTGGAATCACATGATTTGAAACCCCTTGAGAATATACTGCAACTATACATTTTCTACAACTCTAATTAGGAAGTGAGAGCGTCCTTGAGCTACCAACTGTATCACACTATTCTATACACACTATCTTCTTTACACTACTGGAAATCATGTAAATAGTATGTAAAGGCTACAGGTGAAATCCCCGTCCTGATCCTTGCTGGTTCCACAAGGATGAAAACAACAATAGTGGCGTATTACATTATATAAAACTCTAATGAGGAAATATGAGCTCCCTTGTGCTTCAAACTGGAGCACCCAATTATCTTCACTTACTGCTGCACAGGCCAATGCACCCAGGGTAATGGCATAACAGTGGCTCTCCCCAAAGGTTCCCAGCACAATGTGAAAGTCTGTAAAACAGATCAATATGTAAGTGTAAATGCCTTAATGCTGTTCTGAGTGAAATTTCGGCCTTGAGAACACTGTAAAAGATAAAAGAATCGAAGAATAAAAGCGCTTTTATTCCTGCTTTGGTGCTCCAAAGACCTCACATTGACAAAACGTCCCACATGAAAATGTTAAAAAAGTGTGTGTTCAGCGACAGTGCCATGTTAATATTCTGCACTGCATCCTGCCACCTGCCCCAGGCTTGTTAACAAGGTGCCCGTAGCAATGATTGCCTGGCCATCAAACTCCCAGCTGATAAGTTCCTCTGGGAGAGAGAGGAGCTCTGTCATTGAATTCACCCCGATCGCCTCCCCGTGCTGTACATCCGAGATAACACGCAGCCAAACGCAGCCTCACATCCTCTATAATGGCCTCTGTGACGTTTATATATAACATATTTTGTAAAAATCTGTCCAGCATTTTGCCACTAGTCCCATCTAAGAACTGGCTATATCCCGTTAGCCGCATTCTAGATTTATATGCACAATTATGGTGTTGTAGCCTGTCGTCAAGATGGTAGCCAGCGAGACACCTGTCACTTCCAATGTGGCAAGGCCGAGGAAGGAGATTGGCTGATTGATTGAAGCCTCAGAGTGCACAGAGGGTGAGGGGCACAGTGACAGGCCTGTGATTGACACAGATGAGAGAGAGGAAAAGAGGATAGGAGCGAGCAGCGGAGAGGACAGGATACTAAAACAATAGCGAGTTAAAGTCGAGGGGATAGAGGGAGATTTAGGGAGATAGATAGGCCGGGGAAGAGACAGGTGGTGAGTGGGAGAGGTGGGAAAAGAGAACGCGGAGGAGGGGGAGGGGTGGATAATCTTTTTTTTTTTCTTCACTGTTCATCAAAAGGGTTTGCTTAGAGAAGGAGAGACTGAGAGAGAGGAAGCAGAGGGCGTTGAGAAGATGAGAGAGAGAAAAAAGGGTGAAAAGTATTCCAGGAGGAACATCCCAGCTTCAGTCATGCCCCAGTGAATGTGCTGACAGGGTCTGTCTGCGCCACAGCGGAGCAAGTGTCATACACCCAGACAAACCACACCACGCCGCAGAGGACAAGATGAAACTGACACTACTTAACCCAGAACACACAAGTTTCACAAAATATATAAACATTAAATAGAGTTTTACAGAGTTTGCTAGTTTTGTCCACAGGCAAATGCAATTTAAAGGGACCCATGAAGTTCAGCTTACTCACCATGAAGAATACTATTCAACCTGTAAAAACACTTGTATTGTGTGTTCTGTAGGGGAAGGGAGGGAACTTTATGAACTTTATAAAGTCTGAGAAAATAACCCAGATGGTGCCATTTGGGGTTATCTTGAGCTTGAGGTTTCAAACTTTGAGCAGCCAGCTTGTGTTACGAACTTGGGACGTGAAGTTTGAAAGATGTGGGCATTTACCAGCTGAGGGGGTGTTATATTTGATTTATTATTGAGTTGCATTGTGGGAAAGCTTGACTCATGCTAGGGATTCTGGCTTTGTTCAGACTGCTGTGTAACGATGTAGGCGTCAGTAACTCCGTACGCTAGTGACGCGGCTTTCCAACACAGAATCATGAGAAACGGAGAGCCATCATCTCGCCCTCCAAACAATCGCGCTGTCAAGTCGCAGGTGCAGAACTCCTCTGTCGCACCAAACTCTTTGAGGTTTCCGTCACTCTGGATTTTACGTCGTCGTTGTGTGTCGCGTTGCGAGCGACGCAAAAGACACTTTAAAATCTGATTTGAGCGACCAGAGCTAATTTCATGTGGTTTTGCTGTCCAGACCATCAATCTGGATATGCAAAAAAATGGATTTAGGCTGGTAGTCTGAACAAGGCCTAAAAGTCAGGGTACATCAGTCTCTCATGCTTCAATTCTGACCATTTTAAAAACAAAATCTGTCTCTTGTGAGACATTATGGGAGTGCACTTCCAAATCACTGGATTGTCCCTTTAAATTGGAGTATTAAGTGAGTGAATTACACATTCACGTGCCTGTCTATTTCTGCACACACAGTAATAATAAAAATGTTGTTATGTTAATGCAAACTGGCAAATAGTCATATTACTGACTTGTCAGATGCGTGGGCTGATGTTACTAAAATACTACTATGTGCCCGCTCATATCTTAGAACAAGCTCACTGATTGATAACTGACATTTTGATTTGGTGTAGGATTTCCATTTGAGGCTTGAGTGCATGAGAGACAAGCTGAGAGCGTGAATCAGATGCATGAGATGAGAGCCAAGGAGCCATTTACGTCGCTCAAGGCGCTGTGTGCAACAACGTGCATCTGCATCTACGGCTTGCATCTGTATTGACATTGTCACTGACTGATCAAAGCGCAATATTAATCCAGCTAATTAATCACACATCAAAGTGATATGAAGCTAGTTTCATATCATAGCTGGTCCCTTTTTGCAGTGCAGTCAGAAATCCTTGACAGTCGTTCCCATTAGTAAATGCTTAGAGCGTTTTCTAATAGTGTTATCCTATCTTTTTCCATGTAGAATAGTATGATGATAACTTTGTCCCTGTCTCTCTAATAGATGTGAGAAGAAACACTTGGGTCATTATGAAGGTATAAATGAATGTGTGTTCTGGGCCTAAAAAGCCCTCTGTGCTTGTGAAAATGTGATTGCTGCTCTGTTAAAAAGGTCTGTCCTGCCTGCCTGTCTCATGAGTTCTCCTACCTGTCTATGCCGTGCCACTTTTAATTAACGCAGTGCAATGATTAAAGTTTTAACTTAATTATCTTTATCTTTTCTCTCAGGGTGCAACCCTCCATGGGAAACTGAATGAGACGCTTCACAAGAGGAGTGGGAAAAAAACAGCAGAGAGAGGCTTGGTGAGATAGAGGAAGATATTAGGCGGAGTGAAAAAAAGGAGTGACTGACACCTGCCCTCCAGCTCAGTGTGAAGGGCAAAGAATGGGAGAGTGAGAGGAGGGGCATGAAAAGAGGGAAAACAGAAGAGAGAATGAAGACAACCGGAAAACAAGGCCTGCCTCACAGCAAACCTCTCTCAAATTAGAACAGCTCTCCACAAGACAAGATGATTACAAGAAATCTGCACCTATTGGTTTCCCTGTGCCTGTGGGAGGGACTTGTTAGAAGTGCCATGGCCAGTAAGATTGACCGGAGGAGAGGAGTGGGTGGATCGCACACAGTGAAGCTAGGGGAGAGCAGAGCTGCGGACCAATGGGATGCAAGCGTGGATGCAAATGCAATGCCTGTGGTGACTCTTAGAAACCTGATTAGTCATGAGCAGGCAGGTGACGCTGGATCTTTTTCTTATTCCAAAATATTGCAGAATCATGCTGCTCCATCAGTAGCTAACAAGGAGAGGCAAGCTTTCAAGCCCAAGCGTGAGGTTGACTCGGTCAATAAAAAAGAAGTGACTCCGCACATATTAGTCAATAACAAGGAGTTAAACCAGGATGTAAAGAAAGTTAAGAACAACACCAAGAATGCTGAGACTTCTGCCAAAACAGGAAGGTCAGAGAAAACATTCCCAATCCATCATAAGCTGGATCTTCACAACAATAGAACAAGGTTTAAATCTGGATCTAGATCCAGGAGCAGACCTGATTTGAATGTCCATACTACAGGTGTGCCAGGAAAAGGATTCAGCATGGATTCAAACCGAAAGCTGAACCTCACTGGCAGTTATGGGGTTCTGAAGCTGCTGTCGAAAGAGAACCTAGTCAGGATTGTCAATTCCCAAATACAGAGTGTTCCCAGCCTGAGCTTTCCGAGCAAGGGCAGCCGGAGCAGGAAGAGAGATTTGATTGACGTTAATCACAGACAGTTAGAGGCTCAGAAAGTGCAGAGACAAGATATGGCTGTCACTCAGTTTCACACTGGATTTGATAATCAGACTGCATTTCCTTATGTAAACCCAGTCACCACTCCAGATCTCAATCGAGACCTGGGCGCCAACACTCATGTTAATCCGCTAAGTGAAGCCAACCCAGCTTTAAGTAAAGGGCATGGCAACTTGGGAATGCAGGATTCAGATAGCGGCGATAGCAAGAGCAAACACCTCGTCCGTTTACTGTCAACACCTCGCAGCGAGGTCAGCCTCAGCCCCGAGAAGGAAGTAATAATCAGCCAAACAGAACCACCATTTACATCGACAAAACATTTCCCTCTGAATGTTCCCTCTGAAACAAATGATTCTCCACCGTCTGTGCTGACAATGCAACCCCTGGGACTAAAGCCAGGGAACAAAGCAGCAGATTCCCATAGAGACCCATTAACAGAGTCAGTTCACACTGCTCAAACAGAACTCAGCACAGCTCAGTACCCTGCAGATGAAGACAACAAACTTGTCAACAGCAGTCATGTCCTGAGGCTCCACCCAGCTCCCGAATGGAGCCACGATACAAAAGACGCTGTGATGCAATCTGTCGATCCAGAAAATGGAAAGGGCCTTGTGTTTGAAGAAGCCGAATCAGAGGTGGAAGAGGAGGTGCACGACCGAATGGAAAGGAAGGGGTCGCGCTCTCGCAGCAGGAGGAGCTGGATCTGGAACCAGTTCTTTGTGATTGAAGAATATGCCGGGCCAGAACCTGTGCTCATCGGACGGGTAAGGAAAAAGAAAACTTCATTCATCATTTACAGGGGCTGTGAACTGTTTTCTGAATGTTTTATGAATATTTAAGACACTGTTACAAGTCTCTTACATGGCTTATTTAACCCCAGGTCCTCCTCTCAGGTACACATCTTATACAAATAGTGGTTAGCATAATTTAACCCCACAGTCACACTTCCAGTTTTTTTGTGCATTGTTATAAAACCTGCAATTGGAATTGATTTACATTGCTCCAGTGCGATGTGGTGCCTTCCAGATACCCATAAAACCTTCAATGAATCAATGGTGTACTGAGGCGCAACAAAAGCCCAAGATCCTGTCTGCCCAAGGGGCTAGTCATGATCACTACCAATCTGCACCTGCCAATGGGAATTGACATATCCAGGAGAATTAATAGCTTTACTTTTTCCAGCCACCATTGATCCTCACCCCAAGGCAGAAAGCAAGAGTAGTGCGAGTGTTCCCTCATTTCCCTGTAGGTCAGACCTGTCAGCTCCCCTCCCTCATGGTCAGAGGTCTGCAAGGTCCCGCTAATGCTATTTCATTCGGACTGATTTACACTTGGTTTGACAGGATTTATCACCGCTCACCCTCAGCACAACACACACAGGGCTGTCCTATTGCTCCTCTCTATTATTTATTAGAATCATTGACTGGGCATGTCTCACCCCCAGTGCCTGACACACTCCCCCTCCTCATTTGAAAGAGTGAGCAGATGAGCATGGAGGAGGTCACGTGGACTGGCCAGAAGGTGTCTCGGAGCCCCGCACTGTAATGGCTGCGCTCTCAGTCCTCAGCATGCGCCAACTGTCTCAGTACCCAGCTGCGGTAGATTTGCTAATTTATAAGCCTGTGTGGCCAGTTTGCTGAGCAAATGAATAGTAATGATCCCTGTGTGACTGCTGCAGGCTGTTGGAAGCCACAGAGTTAGAAGTTGGTGTGTGTACGCGTGAGTGCTAGAAGTTGAGCTGCTGGTTAAGAGCTTTGGCTCAGTTGGAGGTGTCTCGCACCCGATAGACAAATTGCTTTGTGCTTTTAGAGTTTAATATCCAGGTGCACGCAGATGGGCAGGACTCTTTAGCTTTCACGTACAGCCTCCCTGAGTGCACCGATGATTAGCCAACATTTAATTTGGCTGTTTTTGCCTTTGCACTATGACAAATGATGGCTCGATTTGAATGCTATAAAGCCCCGTTAGAGGCCATGGAGAAGATGCAAGAGCTAACAGTCCAGCTTACAGATGGCACTGTGTGTAAAGCCATTAGTGCCAATCTGCTGTGTCAAGCAGGTATTTATGCCAGCACATTGTATGGCACTCAAGGAGGGAACAACGCCAGGCCACACACACATGCCCATATGATAGTGCTGACACTTGGAGTACACCCAGAACGTTATTGTGACTGTGTGTTTGTGTGTGTGCTGGACTAGAGATACGAATGATCAGTACCCTACTGTATTGGACAGTGACAGCACACATGAATAATGCTCTTATAGATCTTAATACGCTTATGAATTTTTAATCTCCTGCTCAGCTCCAGTGTAGGCAGGCGCTATAGGTAGAGAGATCAATGCGGACACGGTGCCCTGTTTTTCCCCTATCAGGGACCTGATTGTGTTTTAATGGAGAGAGCTCTGATGGAGAGTGTGAAGGAATTGACTGTACAGGCCAGAACAGCTCCACCTGCCAGATCCTACACCAAATTCAGGCCCAATCAGCTGCAACACCGATGCCTGTGACTCACAACACGTGTCCCCGCTTTACTTGGCTAAACCGCGTTCACGCACACACTCAGACACACAAACCATGTATATGTGAAGGTGTTATTTTGTATTTAATAGTGTGCTCTCTTTAAAAATCCGCCCTCTAACATTGATTCATGCTGGGGTTTTTTTTTGTGTGTGATCTCGGACAGTTCGGTCTGGATAAATCTCTACTAAAGCTGGAAACAAGAGCCAAAACTCTAATCTGTGATGTCAATGGGAGACAAAGACTCTGCAGCTAAACTGATAATGAATTAGGGGCCGACTTTGTGGACACAGTGACAGCACCCGGTGTAGTTTTGCATGGATATTCATAGGCACTTAGGCACTCTGATTTCAAATTGTTAGAAAGCACTATAGAAAAAACAACTCATTTTTTATTAAATCTAAAAGAAGAAGCCAATGAGTCACCAGCGGTCCATTCACTGTTGTTGGAGTGGCCCTTGAAATGTTTTAATACCATCAAAGATCTGAGTTTTTGTTTACTGTGGTGTCTTGTTTTTGGAGAGTTGTTCAGGTTCACCAGAGTTGCCAAAAAGGGCAAGAAACATTCTGAGTAGTGAATTGTGACTCAGTTTTCTGCTCTCTATCAACACGCTCTCTCTCTCTATCCCTCTCTTACACACACACACACACACACACACACACACACACACACACACACACACACACACACACACACACACTTACATACATAAACACATACATGCACACATTCACACACACACGCGCGCACACACCCAGACTCGCAGACGATGCCGTGTTACTATATTTTCTCACGCTGGAGTGTCTCTGCCCCATGATAATTGTGAATTTAATTGATGCTGTCACATGGTCTGTAATGGGGTTTCAAGTGATTGCAGAGGCAGAGTGAAAGAAACACAGATTTTTCTTGAGCAGAAAAGGTGCCTCAGCAGAGCTGGGATTAAGAAAAAAACACTACTTTCTGATTAGCTTTTCTTCCATCCTCACTCTCCTCTTGAAATACAAACTCCCTAACACCTCGTGTGGGGAGAAAACGTGACACATATATATAGTTTCATCCTCTCTGTGAGGAAATTCCAACGTCTCCATCTTTCCCTGTTTCACCTTTAGAACAACTTAAGTGTGTGAGCTACCTGGCAAGCCGGCGAACGCGCATATGTTATTCACCAGAGCAACAGGAAATGGACTTAGGCTATCATCATCATTAGCATATCATTAACATTAGCATGAACATACATAATTCATAGCTAGCAAAATATGCCTGTATTACACAATTTACAGTATTGCCTTTGCCACATATGACACTCACACTTCAGCACAGTATGACTGTAGAACATGCAGAGATCAATGTGAATCAGTAATGAAATACTTCCAGATTCTGACAAACCAAACACCGATTGAGTAGCGTTTACTGAGCTTTCTTATGACGTTGATTCATTAACATTCACTGTTAAAGTTGCTCTGCTAAAAGCCCTCAGGCTGGAGTAATCATCTAAAGATATATAAATAACACAGTTATTGACCGTTCTGTTATTGATAACGCCTGTGCCTCTGTGCTGGCGCCTCTGGCTGTAACGTGCGCACACATGATATTGCGAAAGCGCTCGCGGGAAGTCGGTGGTGTGATGCAAGGACGAGAAGGAGGCTGTCACAGGAAGTTAAGTGCTGGTGTTTAAGACTGCGTACGTATGCATGCACATTATGTTTTTCTCTGATGTTCACTCTAGTATAGCCCTTTTGTCATTAGCCCCAAGCCATTGGTGGAAGGTAACTAAGTACATTTACTCAAGTGCAATTTTAAATTTTACTTTACTATTTTATGTTGCTTTATACTTCTACTCCTACATTTCAGAGGGGAATATTGTATCCTTTATTCATTTCTCTGCTATAGTTACTAGTTTTGCAGATTGTACATACAAAACATGTTTGATCAACAAATAGGATATGATGCATTGTTGTAGATAAAACTACTGCACTGTATAAAGTAGTTAAATTAGCTCCACTTTGGGCTCTTCAACATCAAAATACTGCTTACATGTGAATACATCTGTAGCAATAATCCTATATATAAGATACTCTGAAAGGGGTCATTCTGCATATTGAGGACTTTTATTTTCAATACTTTAACCCGCTGAATGCTGCAATAGAAATGGTCCGTCAGTGCCAACACTGGTATTTCTTCTTATTGTGAAGTCATTGCTTGGAGTATCTTCAAATGCTTCATATCACTAAAAGGTTATGTAAGTCAATAAACCATAATAATTGATAAAGGAATTGAAAATACAAAAATCAGACATGTTTTTTCATCAGATTTTACTAAATAAACACAAACACTGGTCTAAAACAATTCTAAATGTAGAAATGTGAACACTCCATAAGTTATTTGAACTCTGTATAGTTTTTAGTTTTTGAGATATGCTCATTTTTTTGAGCAGAGTGCAAAGGCATTTTTACAATATTGAGTTTGTCCTCTCTGGTAGACACAGGGTGCTAAAATAATCCTCTGACATGCTGTAATCTAATGTTTTTAGCTAGCTACAGGCATTTTGTTAGCGTTTCAGCCCTTGGTTTCATATTGTGATTGTTTTCCCCTCTGGTGGGCGTGGCTTTCAGTGTATGGCGCTCTGTCTCTATTAACCACCCAGCCAAATTTGAATGATTAAAAAATTCGCCAAGTATGTAAAATTAGGTTTCAAAATTGTGAAAATATAAGCAGTATTCTCCGCTCTGAAACGCTGGGGGCGTGTCCGCTGAAGGCGCAGGTAGATAACTTCACTGTACCACTGAGCTGAAGAACGAGGGAGAGCCGCTGCTAAGCGACAGACTCTCGTTCAGTGAGCTAACAAGCTCTAGCTTTTATTTAGTGTTAGGGGAGGGGTCATGCTCAGTACGGCTGCAGTGCTTCATCGAGCCATGATTTCAGACCCAGGTGAAAAACAGTTTAACGGTCTAAGTCCACAATTCAGTACTATATAGTTCACGGTCTTTTCACATGTTTTCAGCAACTATTTTCTAACATGTATAATGTGTTTAGAAGCAAATCTCTGAATTCCCTTTACACAGACTTTAAGCACGTTGTAATATAGATAAGACTTTTGTACTCTTAATTAAGAAACATTTTGAATGCAAAACTTTTACTTGTGAGTACGTTCACACTTACCTAAATAAAAGATGTGAATTCTTCTTCCACATGCTTAACTCCCTCCCCTTACCTGAATGAAAGCTGAGATAAACCCACATTTTGGAAAACACACAAACACTTGCAGATTCTAAATACATATTTGTTACAAAAATGGGTAAATTCCACATTGTGTTAGCACACAAACATGTCACACAACACAGAAAGCTTGTAAGTCCTGCTTCAAAGTCATGAATAACACTACTCTAGACAAAAGGGTCCTTTATGAAACTGAAGAAAGTAGAGAGGCATGGAGTCACACAGGCATAAAATATGAAAATAAAAGAGTGTGTGATGGTGCCAATAGGAGGGCCAACACTAACTGTAAACACACACACCTCCTGACAAGGAACTCATCAATAATGACAAAAAAAAAAAAGTCTGTTTTCGTGTGCTTCCACTCTTACTCTCCCTGTACATATCATTTAGCCTGCGGGTCCAAGCACAGCAGGGGTAAGACAGCAATTAGAGAGTGACTATAGTGTTGGAGGGAGGGAGGGAGGGAGGAGAGCAGAGGGGGAGATAACAAGACAGAGGAGAGCGAGATTGTCATGCAGGACGAAGAAGGGATGACGCGGGAGAAAGGGGTAAAACCGGAGAGAGAACAGAGAGAGGTTAAAAAGGTAAAGGGATGTACGGTACAGTAAGGGCCGCGTTAATGGCATGCAAATATACGGAGCAGAGGGGTAGGGGGAAAAAAAGTGAGACTGGTGGAAAGTGAGGAAAGGTTAATGGCTTACAACTGGCAGGAGGTGAAGAACTTGTGAGGCAGTTTAAGGAAAAAGAGAGGAGGGGAAGGAGTGAGAGATCACACACGTTTCTAAAGCTGACCTCGCAGCAGCCCGTTGAGGCCTGAAGCGAGCTGGAGAAAGACAGACAAAGAAAGAGAGGGTTATGAAAAGAGGCAGCCGGGAATCCAGGGCATCAGCACGGGGGGACGGGCTGGGTTTACACAGAGGGAAATACAAGAGAGTAGTGAGAGAAAGGAGAAAGCGGTTAAATACCATTTTATTGCAAGCCCCTGTGGAGGCCACATTCAAATGTGTCTCTGTGCTGAGTGGGTGCAGGATCACATAGAGGAAATAATAGACGGGATGACTGAGGGAACAAGGCAAGGAGGGGAATAGAAGAGGAAGAAAAGAGGAGAGACTGTGGAGTCTATTAAAGATGGAATTCAAAAGGAAACACAGCCTGCCTTTCTCTCCTTTACTTCCAATCTCCGCTCTTTCTTTATAGCCCGTGTTTCATCTCGGGATAATGTCGAACAAATCAGCAAAGCGAGCATCTGAATTTAAAGCATCGTTCTCGCGAATGTCAGAGAGCCTATGGACTGCTTGGAATACATCTATACCATTTTCAACTTCATATAAAAATGCATTTGTAGATAACCCTGGAAATGCGGGTTAGTATGTGTGTAACCTTAACGACCTGAGGTTATGTAATAACATAAAATAAAGCACAAATTGTAGCTGGTTTATCCCCTGAGGTTAACCCTTCAAGGTTAGCCGTGTCAGTGGCAAGAAATACAGTGTGTGTGTTTAGCCTGTGCCCAGAAATGTGACGTAGGGAAGACGTAAGGTGAAACGAGGTCGTGCAGGAGTTGAATTCATAATTATGCATAGCCCAGTGTGAGCTCTGCAACCGTGACCTTGAGCTAATATTTATACGTCGGCCTGGACCGCGCACTCCACTCCTCCCCGTGGCCCTGAAGGAGCCTGTGAGTCAGGGAGCGCAGGGCACGGGGCGAGAGAGGAGAAGAGAAGTCACATGACAGAGAGAGAGAGAGAGAGGGGAATGAAGCTGTAAGGTGACACAACTCACCTTCAGGCAGCCAGAGTGGAACACATGATTGCAGCAATCAGAGGATCTGGCCATGTAATCATCACTGTTGCTAAATATGTCTGATATACAGGTTCGTACAAAGTCTTGAAAGTTAAGCAAGTGCTTAATTTGAACCGTTATGTTTTCAAGGTTAGGAATATGCTTAAATTTGAATATACTCCTTGAAAAATGCTTGATCTTCAACATAATTTGGTGTTTCATCATCTACACAGTCACTCATGTAGACCAAAAATCTTTAAATATTTAAAATAAAACGATCCTTTCATCATATTTGTTTGTTGTCTCCTGGCATTTATAGTAATAATTTAGATGTGATTAATTTAGATGAGAAATTTTTGGTTTAGGTACCTTGAAAGTGCTTAAAAAGTACTCTTAAAATGCTGTACAAACCCTGGATTTGAACTTTAGCATATAAATAAGCTACCAGTTACCAGTTAAAGCTAGCTAGCTAAAGTTAAATGAGCATTAACTGGTTGTCTGTTTTTTGGTTTTAACCAATCTTAGCTTTAATATTACCCAAATGATCAACACATTATCAATATCAAAGTGAATGAAAAATATTCATGTTTTCTTTAGTCAGTGTGGAGTTACTCCCATGTTAACATGAATGCTGTGGTAAATTAGGTTGTTGGGTAAGCTTCTGAGCTTTGAGCTTTAGTTTTCTTGGACTAGATTCCAGCACTAAAGGCAGTAAAGTTGGGAATGTAAATATGGTAACAAATCTACTTTCAGAGCTTGATTTTTTTTACTAATAACATGGCTGTGTTCCTAAAGTCACACAACAGGATTAACATTTACCATGTTTAGATGACATGAAAACTTTATTTCTTGTAAACTAAGTGAGCAACCTTATTTTAGCTACTGTGGTTTATTATTATTTTAAACCTGAATTACTTGAATTGTATTTGTTGTGGCGAACTTGTAGGCAACAGACAAAGGACAACATTATCATTTATCTGAAGTCGTTTCTGGCTAATTTAAATCCAACAATCATTCTCTTTTAGCTCTGTTTTTGGTCTCCTTAGCAAAATACCGGGCACTTTAGCTGCTGAATGTTCCACTATGTTAACCAGCTAGTCTGTCTGTCTGTCTGTTTGGAGCTATACGGGTAGTGTACAGTGGGTTTATGAGAGCTCTTTTGTTGATGAAAGCAGTGAGAGTGAACCAAACTAACCAAAATAATGAGCAGAAGGACGCTAAAAATACACCGTAAAACTGAGGCAGTTCATTCATTGTTAATATAAAAACATGAGCAGCTCTAAGTTTCTCTATTATTGTAATAAAAACATCAATATGTTAATACATTTCTTTGAATACTTATTCATTATGGAAACTGGGCAGTTTTGTGTGCCCAACAGCTGGTGTGAGTAGCAGAGGCCATGGGAGAGAGGGAAGAGGCTCGGGCCACAGAAGAGAGGAGGTGCATGGCGAGGGCAGGTCAGAGGACGAGAGCAGGGTGCATGAGTGACAGGTGGCACCTGATGGGAGGGGGGTGGCAGAGGGGAAGAAGCAGGAGGAGGAAGATGGGAGTAGAAGAGCAGGAGGGGGGGGGGATCTTCTCTTCAGCCTGCTGACAGATGCAGGTAAATATTTGAATGCATCCTGAGAGGCACGGCCAGCACAAACACACACATGCTGAGATCATTCAACTACAGTGACACACAGTATTAATAAAGCACACAGTATATACTGTACGCGCCATACATCTTATTATTTAATATATTAAAATATATTATCTCTGTGATAATATGCAAGGACTCCACGTACATTTTGCAACACTACAACACTGTATGTTGTATTTGCTAATCAATATATTACAAAATACATTTAGAGTACATTGTCTATGTTATCCTTTATTTATATGTAAGTAACCGTTTGTGTACCAGTGTTTCATATTTAAGGGTCACACAACCTGTACATTTGTGCCAAAAAAATAAAAAATAAAATCAATCGTACCCCCCTTTCACAACAAGTCAATACTAATAAAGTAATGAAAAAGATAAAAAACAGTGCTTGAAATTCCCTTTCATTGTTGCACATTACTCTTTTTCCTTTCCACACACACGCACGCACACACACACACACACACACACACACACACACAAACACACGAAATTTTGGTTCCCAATGGTAAAAGCCATTCCTCTCGGCAGTGGCACGCGGTGGCATATATGTGGGCGATTTGCCCTTTAAATGTACAGCAGTGAGTTAAGCCTCCAGTGGCCTTTTCCAGGCTCGCCTCCTTCGGCTAAAAATATGATGTGAAGTATACACCACCAGAGTGGCGCACTGAAGCAATAAAACACAAACAATCAGCCGACGAGCTGCCACACACACACACACAAACTCCATCACATCAGCTGATTATGATAATCAAAAGTGGGATTTGCATACTCGGAGGCTAAAAGCACAGTTTTGTCCTGAATAATGTATTGCGGAGGAAGGGAACAGTGGCGAGATGCATTGAACAGCTTATGGTGCTAAAGGAAAAGTCTAATAATGATGAATAATGAATGTTCTGTTAGGAAGTGCGTGAGTGGGAGGAAGTGTGTGTGAGTGTGACAGAGATTTAGCAGTCTGTGTGTGTGTGCGCATGTGTGTGTGTGTGTTGAAGTGGAGGCCATGCAGTGTGCCCTCCAGAGACAGACTGAATTAGATCAAACGAGAACAGGGCAACATGTCCACACCACAACTGAATTAAAGAGGCAATCAACGCTAACCAAACATCAATGCCCAATCAATGGCGGATCAATGCTAAACAATTAACTGCTGCTCCTCATGACGTATTAAAACCGTGTCTCGCTGTAAGACAAACAGACAGGGAGCGAGAGGAGACTGTTTTCAATATTGTCTGACATTTCACTATGGGCGCAGAACAAAAGGGAATTCCCCCCCCCACACACACACACACTAGCTGCGAGAATGGGTTTGATTGAAAGTTCAGACGGAATTTAAAACTTGTCAAAGTACAAAGGTCTGTCTTCTGAAGTCACAAGTGCTCCTCAGAGGCTGGCTGGTTTCTGCTTCTGTGCAGGGTTTATGATCAAGTGCCTCCGCATAATTGGAAGGTGTTTTTTGTTGTTGTGTGTCTGCATTGATTAGAGGGGAGAGGCGAGCAGTCGAATGAGAGCATGCAAATTTGCAGGCATGTAGATGCATGTGTGTGTGTGTGTCACACCTGTGAGAAACATGATTTGCATACTTTTTATGTATGTGGATATGTTTTATGTGGATATAATGTTTTGTTATAACCTAGCAGGGAATGTTTTCACATCATGACAATTATTGTGGAATTGTGGTGAAAGAATTTAAAAGTTGAATTGTATCTTTTTTGTATAGTTTTGGCATAATTTGTTATGTTAACATTATAGTTACCAAAGTAATCGCTACAAGTTTGTCAGGGCAAGAAATGGTCAATGATCAGACAGGATGTAAATAAGCCAACAGTGTATAAATCCACCTTTTTCTGAGGTAAAATTGCAAATGTGTGCATAAGTAATGTTGGTAATAAATCCCTCATTGCACTGAAAAAACTGTGTGCACAACTACAGCAAATAGTTGAACCAGACACTCTGTAAACTAAGGTCTGCAAACTGTCCATCACATTTATGATGGACAGTTTTGGTAATAACTTTTAACTGCTTGCCTTGTTCTCTCTTTCAAAAAAGTTTGACTATTGATTGTGGGACTATTTAACAATAAGACCCAAATTCTAATCTATTTCCTTTGATATAATCAGTGACTTATTAGGGACTGCATGCACATTATTAGGTCCCATTTGAGCCCCCCTTAAGTATCCAATAATTCCTGGTTATGTGACTGGGGGTGGGGCGAAAATATTAATTAATTAATTAATTAATTAAATTAATTATCGGCATATCCAATAATAGAAAAGTAATGGATGCATATTTACTTAGGTTTAAATTAAGCTTTTCTTTCAAGATAATTCCTATTTTCTCCCAAACTAGTACTAAATAGCATCAATTATTATCTTTCCAGGAAATATCTTATTTATTTCTTATTTCACTTCATGTACGATTTGGTGGGTATGTGAAACTTATTTTGTTCAATTTACATATTAAGGTTAAAATTTGAGGTTAAGTTGAGATATTAGGTGACAGTATGCGTTTTTAAAAAAGATTATTAATAACGCTGGGGAGGGTCTTGCTATTTTTAAAACATAAGGTTCAACACCAGTAATTTTCATATAGTCCCTTACCCGTTAACTATGAATTGTACTGTTTATCACACCCTCGAATTTGAGAGGCATCACACGAGCCTCTACCTGTGTCCACACACTTGTTTGTGTGTGTGTGTTATATCTTGCTCTCCTGAGGCCCAGATGGGGATCCATTGCTCTCCAGATGGGAGAGAGAGCAAAGACATCTGATGATGGCAGAGCTGATCACTGCCAGCCCAGAGAGTTGTTGACTTTAATTATTAGTCGCTGTGTAGATGTTGGCCTCAGCTTTGTGCTGTGCTCTATTAACTACCCCACACTTCCTGGCCTGCTCTCAACTGTTTCTTCTCTGCAGGTCAGGCGCCGCCGGCACACACAGACACACACATTCTTAGTCACGCCTTGGCTCCTTGTCCACTCTGTGCATTGACTGTGCCAAGTGGAGGTTCAGCCAGGGCAGAAAGAATTACACCTCTTTCTTTAAAGTTACTGGGGCCAACACACACACACACACACCTGGAAAGACTGTTGTTAAAATTGTCACATATAGTATAAGACACATATGCACACAAATGCGCACACACACAAAACACTTACACATACCCTCAAGCAAAACTAATGATATCTCAGTGGTAGGTAGGCTGGCCACGAGGCACGGTTTCATTTCAAACAGGCTCTCAGAACTCATATGGGCCCAGTCTCAAATTAATTTTGCTGCTGTTATCCCTGATCGGCCTGTTTCTTCAGACATCTCTCTGAATTGGTGGGCCGGCTCCAAATCGATTGGCTGACCCTCTCCCCTCTGCCCTGCTTGACACTCCCTGGCTGATATGAAAGAGCTGGCTCAGTCCCAGCCCCCTGGCGATACCTCCACCCAGCCTTGTTGTGAAATTTGACTAGCTGGTGGGGCCAGCGGTTGTCCTACAGGCCTCCGGCCTTTGAAGTCGCCACACTGAAGATGAATAGCTTCCCTTCCTCCACGGGCTTGCAGAGGAGATTGGGGAATATTCTCACACCTGCCTGTGTGCCCTTAGAAACTCTCCCTGATGCGTTTCAGGAATTGAACCTTGCTGCCAATCGCAGGGATCAGCGGTGGCCCGCACTGCTGTTGGACGCCTGTTGGCGTTTCATGTGTGCTGCCAGCCGATTTTACACAGTTTGATTTTTTCCTGCTACTGTAACCTCGCCTCCCTTTCAGCCTCACACAAGCACAGCAAGCACACACACAAACACAGGCTGAATTTGTGTGGGGAACATCCAGATTCATTAGGCTAATGCACAGCTGTGGAAAAAAAACAAATTTTCCTGGTGTTTTTATGATTTATTGTGCGGCAGAAATGTGAAATTGTGTATATGGGGTATTAGTTATTTAAGTGATTTAGAGGTTGGCAGAGTACTTTTCCTCCTCGCTTCATGATTTATGGTTACTGCAAAAATGTGAAATTGAGTATATGAGTATAAGCATATTACCTTATGATAATATAAGTAATTGAAGAGATTTAGGAGTCTGGGGAGGCTGGGTGTTGCATTCACAACTAGCGCCAAGGAAAATGGAAATGGCAGCTTATCAGGTTGAAATCACTCTCCAAGCAGAGGTGACACATCAGTAAATTTGGCTTTTGTGGCCAGTGGTTTCATATTGTTTGGCTCTTGATATATTTGATGGTATATCAGGGGGATATGAAATGCAGGAGTTATGAGATGTCATATTATTCAAGTTAAGCCGATGTGAAATATGGTGATAGCCAGTTGTGTTATTATATTGTTTGGATATTTTTGCACACTGACAGGTGGCTGATAGATATTCCAAATCTGTGCCACCTCTGCAGCCATAAAATATCCATAGCCATTATATCTGGTTAAGTGCGTTTTCCTTATTATATTTGACTATTAATCTTGGAGGAACAGATAAGGGTGAGAGGTCAACCTTAAATGGATTTGGTTTCCTTAGGCTGGGCTGTCTTGCACCAGAATGACTCTGAGCAGTGCTTTCCATCAGGGCTGCCACCACTCACTGTGGTAATGATGGCCGGGGCTTCATTAAGAAGCTCGTTAAGTCCCCTCGTTAAGCTGCAGGGCTGTTAAGACTTTGATTGTTAATGGCTCTTCGTTAAGGAGAGTGAGGAACCAGGCTCCCATGGTGGTCCTGACTAGCCGGGTGTTTTGGTCAATTGGCCCCAGTTGGCCTCTGCAGAAGATGAGAGCAAGCCTGAACCTAAAAAGTGTAGGGCAGTCAAAAATGTAGACACTTTTCAATGAACTTGGTTGTAATGGAGTTTGCTAGAAATTTGTTATAGTAATAAAACTTGTTAACCGACGCAGGTGCACTGGTGATGAGCCAAAGCAAATGGCTGGACCTCAGAAAAACTGTTTATACTACTGAGCTGTACTGTGTAATACTAAAACAAACACATAACAGTGACAAAAACTGGATAAAATAGCTTGTAGCAGGCCAACCTAAATTATGATCTAATATGAGTGAAGCTTTCATGCTGGTTGCCAAGATACCGTAGATATTGGCCTGTTGTCAGCTGTGTGCCATCTAGAATTTTCTATGAAATGTTTTTTTGACCTAACTGGTACTTTTCTGGCGGTCAAGCTTACACTGTTTTGCTTGCCCTGCACTGATTGCACAGCATTTCTCTTTGTCATTTTTGAAATAAAGTGAAGTTACATCAGTTTGCCTGAACATGTGCAACACTGCTTCTGCCAGCTTTGCATATTGTACCAGGGCTGCCTGTAAGAGGTGCTTGGGGAGGTCAGTTGTTTACTTTACTATAACTATAAATGGTGCACTAACACATATTTGATCTGGGCAGTGAAATCTGATCACAAGTGGTCACTGGAGATTGAAGAGTGATTCTGAGATCCATTTGGATGCCGTGCATCAATGCAGTCTGCCTTTGAATTACCGGAGTTTGCCTTTAAGTTTTGATCATTTTATTAAATTTGCTAATCTTAAACTCCTCTGTAAATGCCTACATAACCAGGCTTCCCAGGTGCTCAGTGACCTTGTGGTTCCACTCAGAGCTTCGGGCTCTGGAACATGTGGAGCATCCAACGGGAATTGTAATGTGCCCTTACGTAAATCCTCATTTGGACAAACAGCTTTTTCTGTTTGGGGGATCGACATGTGGATTTCCTTACCTACAGAACTTAAACTGGATCCTGACTGGGATCATTTTAAACTCAAACTGAAATAGTTTTTAAAGAGGGATCAGTCATGTAGTCATGAATGATCTAGTGCTTCTTGTTTTATGGTGCGTTATTGTATTAGTTTGTGTCTTGTATAATTGTATCTGTATTTTCTTGTTGAGTTCTGAGTTTTGTGTTTTTAATGTATGTACCCATTGTTAAGTTTGAAATTAGCTTAGGGGTTAGGGTTAGGTGTGTGGCATTGGTTTATGCTTCATACTTGTCCCTATACAAACAAACATGAAATAAATAAATTGACAATCTGGCAGAGGACTGATGTTATAGGTAAGGTATAGGTAAATATAGAGAGTGGCTGATTAAGGGGAATGCGGGGCAGGTGTGCAGGTGCTGATCTAATGACTGAGGAAACCTGTCTTTTGATAGTCTTCATACTGGAAAAAATATGCAAATGTCAATAGAAAATCCTCTGCCCTGTATCTGTATGGTCAGTATGTTTTACCAAAATGGTTAAATACACAGCTTCCTTAGCAAAGCTTACACTCTACGGTCTGACCAATGGAAAAGTAGTACCCTAACGAGTGCACACGCTCACCTGCTGCTCATGAGCTCGGCAGAGTGAGCTTTGACATGTGGTAGTGTATTTAGCTATATTTTTGTTAAAAAATAAATGCTTTAACTGTAACATACGGAGCATGTGGATGGACAGCAGAGACTTGGTTTTGCAGGAGTGGTTTGAGATGTTTTTGTGGACGTTTTGATACTTTTTTTCTTGTCACTATTTGATACCGCTAACAGCTGACCAAAGCCTCCTTTATGGACGTTTTCACTGCTAATTTTAGAGTTTACAGGGGTGAGTGTTTGATATTTACAGTAAAAGATTTCAGGTGAAGTACCATTTTAACACACGGCCACTTTAGTTATGGTCACAACAGTTGGGCTAACTTCAGAAATGGAGCTAGCATGAACATGCTAAAGCTAGTAGTGGCATATTTGATCAAAGATAACCCCCCACAGTGGCATTACAGGGAGCATGGATATAGAGAACAGACTTCAAACCAGCGGTAGGTCTATCTTTAGTTTCCTAAGTGCATACTGCTCTCACAGAAGACCTTCTATGTTGGCTAGAGTGCTTTCAGATTTTGCAATTGGCATTGTCATTTAAATAAAGGGATCTTTTGAAGGTGAAGTGTTGTTTAACTTTTGAGTTCATGCCAAATTGTTCACACAGTTTTAGCTTTCAACTTTCAGACAGTCTGAACTTATGATTGCTTTCTTAGCTATAAACAACCTTGTCAACACCCGTACTTATCGTTTACCCCCCGGAAGGCTGGCATATCCGTGCTATTTCCCCCCTTGAAAAATGGCAATCCTCAAAGTAAATGAGCATTTCGATTCACAGTATCCATTCTCATTTCATTTCGCAAATGTGCTTAGCTGTTGCCACGCAACAATGCCTCCCTGAGCTAAACCCCCATCCCCTCCCCAGCCGGCTCGCCGCTCCTCTCTCCGTCTAAAGTCACAATGTCACAATTTCTTGCAAGTGGGGGCTAATTTAGCACTCCTTTTTCTTGTCACAGTTGCTATTCAATCCACGTAGGTGTGGGGTAATGAGATTGAATCTTGATGTGCTGGGCACATCCCGCTGGCGTGTCTCTTTCATTGGGGATGGGGGACAGCGTGGAGCCTTCCTTGATATTACCTCTCCCTGCATGAGAGGACTCTGGTTGCTCCGCTGCTCTGCCATTCCACCAGGCACTGATCCAATAAAGCTCAACATAGGGCTGTGATCGATACAGCATGTCCCACTGCCATGCACCCCTTCCCTCTCCCTCATACCTCACCTATTAGTTAGAGAATAATTGATTGGCCTACTGGTCATTATTCCTTTTGATTTGGTGCTTTCATTAAATAGCCAGGGCACTGCATGTGCACAGACTAGTAAACTCTTGTTTCCACAGCTGCTGGGAAGTGAAAAGAGGCTTTAAGAGTGAGCAGGAGAGTATGTGTTCTGGATATCATTGAGATTAAGGAGATTCTGGTTCATAACTGTTCATACTGCAGGAACAGAGAGATGAGACACAGTACAATGGGAGGGAAGTGTGTGTGTGAGAGAGAGGTATTGTGCGTATTTTTTTTGTCTGCCTCTGTTTAAATTCATTATATCCTGGAGGCATGCAGAGGATAATCTGCTTGTTTTGTCTTCACTGCCTGTCTCGAAAAAACAAACTTAATTTTTAACTGGTGTTTACTCTTGTCTTTCTTTCCCACTCTTTATGTTCCTGTCTGTCCCTACCTCTCACATCTTTCGACTTTCTGTTTCCCCCTTTTTATTTTTTCTTCCTTTCTTCCATTTTGTCTCTTTCATGCTTTTTCCCCTCTCTGTACCCCATCCTCTCTCGCCTAGCTCCACACCGACATGGACAGGAATGATGGACGCACTAAGTATGTCCTGCGAGGCGAGGGGGCGGGCTCGGTCTTTGTGATAGACGAGAAGACGGGTAACATCCACGTCACCAAGCCACTGGACCGTGAGGAGAAGGACGAGTACCGTCTCGTTGCCACGGCCACTGACAGGCAGACGGACCGTGCCCTGGAGCCCTCATCACAGTTCATAATTCGGGTGCAGGACATCAACGACAACCCTCCTATCTTTGACGAAGGCCCCTACAGCGCCATCGTGCCTGAGATGGCAAACATAGGTACTGGAAGTAGGGTGGGCAAGTGGGAGGGTGAATCTATTGAGGGCCAAGGGAGACGAGAGTATGGAGCCCCAAAGTGTTCAATACTTAATAAACTATTATGAGTTATGAAATAATTAATCATATGAATAAATAAAGTAAAACATATAAATGACCAAATAAATAGTGAAATAATTTAATAAATTAAAACATGAATGTAAAACTCAGTTCACTTTTGTGAAAACTATAGCTATTTATTGTCACGTATGAGTTATTGTATTATTTATTATTACTATTTATTTATTTTATTTTTAATTAATTTAATTTAATTAGATTTTTTATTTCAAAAGGTCTTTTTTAAAAAGTCAGTTTTTATTTCATTATGGCATTTTTCTTAGCAGCCTAAGAATAGCAACTCTATAATGAGCAGTAAATTGAGATATCAGACACTTATGCTTCGTAATCATTTTGCATCATATCTGCCACTATAATTTCTGCATCTATTTAATGTGACACATTGCCATGTGGGATTCTGTTGCCATGGACCCTACTTTTTTGTTCCATTGTGGGAATGAGGGCACCATATAATGCATTATCACACTGAATTCAGACACTCAAATTAAATGGCAGACAATACATACAGTGCACTATATTATATTATAATAATTTAATTGTTGGAGCCAAATGGATCTAGCTAGCTTGCTGGGTTTATAATAATAATAATTATAATAATAATAATAATAAACTTCATTTATATAGCACAATTCATGCATAAAATGCAACACCAAGTGCTTAACATAAGATCAGATAATCATCTCATTTATGATAAAACAATAAAAACAAAATAAAATAAAATAGACTTAAAACAGCAGGATAAGACAAGCTAAAACAACCAGGTAAAACCCTTCAGGAGAAAGCAATGGTAAGAAGATGTGTCTTAAGATTTTGTTTGAAAGACCTTCAGACAGACTGTTCCAGAGTTTTGGGGCGTAATTAACAAAGGCTGCCTCTCCGTGCCTTTTAGTTCTGACCTCAAGAACAATCAAGAGGTTTGAGTCAGATGATCTAAGGGACGTAGCAGGAACATAAAGTATGTCCTAACCATCAGACAGATAAGAAGGGGCACATTTGATTGGCTGAAAGGTAAAGGGCTAAACACTGGTGACACTGTCATAAAAAGTGTCATTAAGAAAAATGTCATCATGAAATAAAAACGTAATTTTAAAAAAGGACATGTTGAAATAGTAATGACCTCCAATAAAACTCGGTTCATTTGCAAATAACAATGATGAAATACAATTTCATAATGACATACATACAAGTGCTCTTTGGATACTTAAGGTGTATTGTGCTTATTCTAGCGTGCGGAGGGCTCATTGCGTGGGTGGAGTATGATTTTAGTCAAAAATGTAAAATGCAAGTCTCCTTCAAAAACGATCCAAGGCACACTGTAGGGTTTGTGCAACATTAAAATGCCTTTTTTTTTTACATGCCAATATTACTTAAAATAACCAACGTGTTGCGACCAACATAGGTCTTCATCAGGGTCATTGAGAGCAGTAGCTTACACACCTATATTGTGTACAGGTGTAAGGATGATGTACCACTTCCTCGTTTTTGACCTCTTGCTTGCACATTGATAGAGAACCCTCCTCCCACTCAACTCATTAGTGTAACACAATATCGGTGTGTAAGCTACTGCTCACAATGACCCTGTTGAAGACCTATGTCGGGGTTCAATTATTTAATAATGTATTGTTTTTGTAACATATTGTACTTGATGTATTCATATGATTGTTTGTTTCATTACAGTATATCTTATTTACTCATTTTATATTGAACACTTTGGGAGTGCACTGTAGAGAACACACTTTTCAGTTTCAGTTTTCTAATTCCTGTGTCCTTGTACCCACCAAAGAATGAATTCTTCTAGTTCATCAACTAGTTTTATCTACAAGGAAAGCTGCTCAAAGCGGCCCCGTTATATGATCATCTGAACTTTCTGCTGTGATCTGACTTGCTCAGTAGTCCACAGAAACCCAATTTGTTGCATCTTTCCCACAGTCATAACATGAATAAATTGCTATCGCAATGCCATCTGCCATCCAGACAGCAGTGGATTGTTACATTTTTCATGACAGAAAGATGATTAGGTTTAATCCTTAGACCAGAGGGCAACATGGAGGTTCCCATTATTATAGTTTGACCAGGCAGCCTTTGTGCAAAGCTGAACATGAGGTAACATAATTACACTCCTGGATTTGGGGAGGTTTCCTGGTTGCTCATTTGGCTGACGGACGAAATTTGGCCTAAAGTCTTTGTCACATGTCACACACATTTCTTTATCTCATCCTTCATGTCCTTTCTCCACTGTGAGTAATGAGAGCACAAATGATAAAAAATAATCTCAATAGCTGGGATAAGAACTTACCTTGATTGAGCGGGTTATTGAAGTCACATTCTGTATACAAACTATGGCTGTAGTGTTTTATTGGTTGGCTGTTTAATCAGAATAAAGCACCAGCCAGTCACTGCTGTCAAGCTCCAAAATGATGGATGTCCCACTTGACCACAAGTAGACAGTGTGTTTTATTATTTCTATCTCAGGGTTGAATTGTCTGAAGCTATTTTATTCAACAGCTTTGAATTGGTAGTCTGTAGCCTGCACAAAAACATCTCTTACACTAAGAATATGAAATATTGACAAATACAAAATATCAATAATTGTCAGCTAAACTTTACCAATAACGGAGCACTGGAAATGTAAAATCTCTATTAGATGAACTGTAATATAAACACCTATTATGAAAAGCACTTCCAGTGGGACATGAACTAATATTTGAAATACAATGAGTATGTTAATGTAGCCATAAATGTCTTCAAAATGAGGTTTTGACAGCTGCAGCTATACAGTCATTATACAACACAGCACTGCCATAACATTACTGCCTGCTAGGTTTCCATTCGCAATGTATTACCTTTTTGTGCACAGCCTTTTTAGCCTTCATCAAGTTCAGTTCTTAAATGGTTTCGTATGGTGGGAAAACCTGCTGCATTTTAGCAAGTTCAATACAATACAATGGGTTCAATACATGGGTAGTTTTCAGAATACAAAGAAGAAGAAGATGAGTGAGGGAGAGTTTATTTACAACTAAAGATGGAGTCTGCATACTGCATCTAATATCAAAACAACTTTGCAGAGCTTTCTCCGGCTGATAAAAAGAATTCCTGAATTTTGATCGACCGTTCTCCAAAGTTGCTGGTTTTTATTCGTGCTGCGTATCACCACGCTGTGGTCACAGCAAATGCAACAAATCTCCAAGGTTGACGTCACTGCTCCACATTTGCATGAATTTTTTTTTTTTTTAATCACCGAGTGCTTTTATTGCTCACAAAACAAACATACTCTTCTCTCCAGTCCAGTTATTCAATTGTTTCTAAATAAATGCACATAAAAATACCTGTTTTATTATAGCTTCTAATTCAAAACTCAATTCAAAAGTCCCTGAAAACGTATTTTATCAATCAGCTTCTTACTATGAGTGATGGGATCCTACATGAACACAATGTTTTCCAACAGTTGTGGTTATTTCACCTGAGAGATTTCTGCATTTCTTTTTTTCTCTGCGCTCTTCTGATCGGTTTGAAGTAGGCAGATCCACTTGGAACAAGGTGATGTCATGTACTTCTGTGCACCAATCTGGATGAGAGTATGATGACGGTTGGGTTGTTGGGTTACAGTAAAGTCTGGTCAAACCACACCCACTGTTAAACTCTTAAATGATAAATAAATATTACCTAAAGACGTTTTTTCATCTTTAGTGTTGCTTATTTCAGGGTTCGGATAAAGTCTTGAAAGTTTGGAAAACGCTTAATTTTAACTGCTTTGTTTTCAAGGTTAGGAATATGCTTGAATTCGAATATACTCCTTGAAAAATGCTCGATTTTCAGCATAATTTAAAAAGAAAGTTATTTTCTTGTGTTCACTCGTCATTCATAGCTTGATGAGTCCTCTGTGGATCCCTTACTCTGGAAATTAGGAAGCATTAAATAATCCTGATCAAAACATACAATCACAGTGACAATATACATTGATTGCTGTGGGTGTAAAGGAATTCTGTTAACTTTATTTTTCACAATTGCCTCCATAGTAACAATTTAGATTTGATGATAACGGCTTCGAGAGTCTGGAAATTTTTGGTTGAGGTACCTTGAAAGTGCTTGAATTTTACTGTTAAAAAGCTTTGCGAACCCTGTTATTTAGTTGTGGATATTTGAAGTTTAAGTTTTCAGGGGCTTTAATGTAGCAAACAAACAACTATTAGAAATGACGTCTTCTATTCTCGCACATTGCTAAACTCTATGGTAAATTATCATAAGCACATAAAGATTGCTAACAATATAGCATCAAGTACATTTTCATCAACAGCACAATGGCTTATAGCCAAGGTTAAGTTATACACACAAGGTGAGATTTCATGTGTAAAATGAAATGGACCGGCATTTAGACTGGTCTGCATTCAGTACAACTCAATTCAGTTTCATTCTATTGAGCCAAACTGATTGTTGTATTCAGTACAAGCAGCGCCTTATGCCTTGAGCGATTGCCAAATTATAGCACTTAATATACTGAAATATAATTAAGTAAAACCAGAGATTAACCTGTTCTAGGTCTAATGAATGAACAACTTAGTGATGCTTGTCCATATGCAGTGTTAATAAGAGGCCTATTTGGTCTTTGCTGTGTTTCTCTTTAGGCTTGTAGACTTTTGCAAAGCCCAAGGCACTGAGAGCCACTCTCAGTCTGGCAAACTGGCTGGCAAGTGTAAGAGGGAGGAAAGTGAAATATTCCCCTCTGCATAGTTGGTACAGAGCTCTGTGTCCATGCAGCACGAGTCAGAATATAAGGCTCTGGGAATTCCTGGGTGCCCTTTTCAGATGGTAACACCTAGATATAGTTTCTAAGAGCCTCCGGTGCAGTTACAAGCTAAAAGCGGCCCAAAGTGAAGGACATTTGTACTGCTATAGTTTCTTTATATGTAGGCCACGTACTTAATTTCCCTTTACCAGTCTCCAGTCTCATAAAAAAGGTTTTATGTTTTACGAAACAGAGTGTACATTTATTTTGAAAGCACATGCAAATTGTTCATCCTACAACATACAGTATATGCCTTTTGTAGAAGTTTTATACGAGTGCTCAAAAACACTTGGTCTCCACTTTTTGTCGGGCGCAGGTAGGTCAGGCGGGGCTGTTCAATTTTATTACTCTTTTGGCATGAAATTGCATCTCTGTTTTCACCTGCTCAGCCCAGACAGAGAGAATTTCATGGCTGGAGTTGGCGGATGTGCGCACACAGACCTCTCCAAAAACCCCCAAAAATCGAATGCAAATGGAAACACAGTTTAAGTGCAATGCCGGCAGAATCTGTAATGGGTTAGATTAATGTTTGATTTTTAATAATACTGTCACCACAGCTGCTTGTAGGACGTATGAGGCCTTTCCCTTTTGTTGATTAAATACCTGTAACCATCATACAGCAGCAGGAATGATGCAGTACACACATACGTTCCATCCACAGTCACTAATTTAAGAGATGTGCAGCTTTTAATTATGCACAGGCCAAACAGTTTGGCTTATTATAATGATAATATGGTTATTACAATAACAGGGATCTCCCAGGTTATGTAATCATGTAAGCTGCTTTAACAGACTATTGTTTTTATCTCAGTATTTGCAGTTGTGGCTTGATTGTGTGCATGTTGAGCGTACAAAAATATAAGAACAGTACAAATTGAAACCGCTTGTGTTGTATTACATAAAAAGAAGGGATAATTTGCCTATTAGGGATGCTGTTGATATTCAAGTCGTGTATACTGTGTTGCTGCTTTGGGACTCTTTCCAGAGAAGAGCTAGCGGCCTGGGCTTTTCTCTCGGCTCATTAAGAAAATGTCTGCGTGAGGAGCTGACGTGATTGGCCATAACCGAAACCCGCCCTGACTCCACCTGCGACTAATCTATTCCGCCTACTAATTATGTATTCATACAGTTCCAACCCCTCTTCTCACCTAACTCATGGCTTGCCTGGCGTTTTTCAGATTTTTCAGACTCTAATTAGCAAAGATTCATGGATTTCATTGTAATGCATCTCAACTTGTAAACACATTTGTAAATTGTACATTTTTATCAATTTTGTATTACTGCCTAGTCTTAAAATGTTTGATTAATTACGTAATCTTTGTTTTTAAC